>CAJNSZ010000158.1:0-20547 GCA_905329745.1 Rotaria sp. Silwood2 | reverse complement strand
CTTAACTTTCTTCAGGAATAGGTTTGATTACTGTTTTGTAGAGAATTTCACGGCGCATCTTTTGGAAAAACAATCAGCTCTATAGGACACAAAGAAAAAAAGTTATAGCCAAAACATTGAGAGGGACATTTATTCTGGGCCACCCGTTAGATATACGAATAAACACAATTGCAATGAGAGACTAGACTGTCATGCAAACGAAACTCAACTGGAAAAGGCGACTGACTTCACATGCTCTGAATATATTAATACATAATTCCATATGCTACAATTATCAACAATAAAATATGTCCTATTTCTATCCGTATTCTTAATTTAATCAGTTTCTTTGTTTTATTTAAAAAATAATTAAAAAATATTGGACATTCTAAAAGTTAACATTGAATATTTCTATAAAGGTTTTTTATTTCGCAACTTATAGAATAAAATAAAAATAATAATTACTGTACAGACGATATATCATTGGATGCAACTTGTTAGTTAATTTGAGAATTTTTTTGAATTGAATTTTTAAATAAATTGGTTAGAGAAAAAATAAAAATAAATATTTTCTATTTTTTTCTTATTGAAATAGAGCTTCGTGTTCATTTTCTTTTAGTATACTTTCGGCACATTACTAATGATAAATATAGATGAAAAATTATTTCTTGTATTCTTTTTTTTGTCTATCTATTGATTAATATTGTCTGTCTTATTTCATCGATATAAGCCATGTAAAAGTTTTCTTTAGGCATCTGAGATTTCCTTGTGAATAAATTTAAATTACACAAGACGGTAATTAAAGTATATTTGCATTTACCATCTAAGATATGAATGATTGCGTTAAGATTAAATAATGTATCCCCGTATGAAGAAATATGTAAGTTGTTAATTATCCTTTTCCGTACATTTACATCTCGTGAATGCTATCAAATTTTGAAAAACGGATTTCAGTTGTACACTCAACATATTTTCACAATCTCAGAGTTTTTTTTCCGATTCGAAATTATGCTCAGATGCTTAGAAAAAGTGACAGACTTGAATCGTGACTCATGCGATGAGTGAAAGAAGAAGAAAGAAAAATTTGCTATGACAACTGAACGACTGAAAAGCAATAAGTGAGCAGTTGCACTTTGTGTAGTCAGCTACCTTAAAAGAAAGAGATTCTTTTTTTTTATGTAAGCACATTGCTTTGATCAGAGGTAACTCTACGCAAACATTTGAGTGCACAAATATGGTAGAATGTTAATAAGTCGAAAAAAAGAGGTTATTATTTAGATGAAGTTCTATTCGTGAAATTCAACAAAATTTCATCACATAGAAAAAGCATGCATTTATATTAGATGTTAAGCGAAAAATGGAATATACCAAGAGTTAACATAATACGGTCAGAAAATAGATATGCTATCAAAAGTAAACAAGAAAACTAGTAAGCGAAAAAACAAAGAGAGAAAAATAAGAAAAATTCCTGACAGAAAAAAAATAAAGAAAAAATGCAAACACGTGGACAATATCCTTAACACATATTTGTCTTATGGTATGTCTTAACTATGCTCCATACCAGTCGTCTTATTCAATGAAATCGTTCGAAATGTTTAGATTCTGCTAAGAAAAACGAAAGATGATGTAATACATAATTAAGGCAAAAAATGCCAGCTTTTTGTTCCTCATCATTGATTATTTTCAGAAACACAACATATATTGACTAATAAAATCAATACTACTGAATCAGTATTATTCGTCTTTGCCAGCACGACGTCAACTGGCAAAGAATGAGTCATTCTTACAAACGTATGTTTCCCTCTCTTGAAACAAGCAGAATTGAAATGAAAGAACGAGATAAAAAAAAAAAGCTGACAGTTGTACATAAAGGTAACAAAGTTGAAATACAATTCATTATCTATTGAAATTTTGTAATAAGTAGTTCATTTCTGACAATTATCAATGTTACAAAACTTAGTCAACAAGACTGATATTACAAAACAAGGTTCGATATCTTGTCTCATCGAATCATATCAAATGTAAGTTTTTATGGAGTAACTGTCTGTAAAAGTAAGTTAATACTCTTTAAAAAAGTTTCATTGATGATTAAGCATAGTAAATGGTTGCTCATTAAAAAATTATTTCATAAGAAAATCATAAATCAAATTATATATTGACAGGAACACTTTTTGGAAAATCTTCTGAAGTTTTAAATGAGAGAAGAGACTTTTAAAGAGAAACTAATGCAAACGTTATGATTATTGCTGAAGTATTTAATTGCGTAGAACCAACTACAAAACATATTGAAATTATTTTCACATAAATAGATCAAACGAGAATGGGGCAAAATTCGAACAATCATGTGCCATATGTATGGAATTAAAGCCATTCGAAGGCTTTGAAACACACTACAGCAGTGACTGTATACATCCAAATCGAACTATATGTGATAGTTGTATGTATGAATATGTGCGTCATAATTGGAACATTGACTCCGATATTCATTGTCCGGAATGTTCTATCCCTTTGTCACATATTACCATCAAACTGATTGTCCTCAAGCACGATGATATTGCGCTCTACGAACGTTATACACAATTCGAGCTTAACAGAACTCTTGAGCTAAATCCTGAATTTGTGTGGTGTGCACATGGTTGTGGTTCAGGTCAATTGAACGAAGGTGCAACAATGAATAACACAATTCAATGTGTTAATTGTCATCTATTAACTTGTTTCACTCATAAATGTCCATGGCATGATGGAATGACATGTGAAGAGTACGATATGCCTCGAACTGATGGACAATTACATGCTAATCAACGCTGGATCAGTGTGAACACCAAAAAATGTCCTAGATGTTACTCTCACATTGAGAAAAATGAAGGTTGTGATCATATGACTTGTTTTAAATGCAAGCACGAATTCTGCTGGGAATGTTTTGCTTCTTATTCAGGTATCAAAAGGCATGGTGCTTACTTACATAATCGTATATGTAAACACTATCCTACTACGGAAACGCGAAGTATATTGAAGCGTATAATTGATCTCTTCTAGAACTCGTTGTTCGTTTTTTTATTTCATTCGGACACTTTGAATGAATCGAAAATGAATAAATTTTATTCATGCTAATTTTCCTAATTCAATATAACAGATACTTCAATGCGAAAAATAATACAAATCGTTGTGTGTTGGCAATATGCAAAGATCAACTAGAACAAGTGTGTCTTTGTAGAAGTAGTTGAAATTATTTAAAAGTGAATGGTGTAAGAAAGCTTTAAAATAGCTCATTGAATCTATTGAAAGAAGATTCACTAAATTGTTTTTTTTGCAAAAAATAAAATTTCTCTACTTTAGTCACGTCATATTATTTTTTTTTCAATATTTTCTTTTCAATCGTTAATTTTGTATCATTTTCCCGTCTCTTTTATGACTTATTTTAGAAAAAAAATTAAACATTCTTGAAAAACAATAGAATACACTTCATTTAATTTCCTTTCATCAGGATACACGTGATCATAGTGATTTGATATATTTTGTTTTGTCTGTCATACTATTATTAATTAAGCAAAATTTCATCATACTTATGTTTTGACAAGATACTGTTGATCTTCTTTAATGTTTCTTTCAAGAATGTTCTTCTATTATGATTTATCGCTTATAAATACATCTACAATAAAAAAAAATGTATGAAATGGATAAACGCTGCTATTCTCACAGATGTATTCCTTGTCAATTATAATTTATATATAATAATATAATGAGTTCATTAGTGCTATTCTCGACAGTGCGTGATTCGTGATTCAATAGACTTTAGGTTTGTTGAAGTTTTAACACCTAGTCGTATTGACTATCAAAGTTCATATATTAAGAAATTTTCGCATGATTTTCGAAGCAATATAATGGCTTGCGTCCGTCGTGCATGTTTCCAAGTAACGAAGGAACGCCTAAAACTGTCGGACACCAATTGAATTCATAGTTTGTTCATATATATAATTCCGAAAGACTAGTGGAAATCTGACAAAAGATTCACGTCCATACTCTGTTCCCTTGGAGTTATGATTGTTTTACTAAATTTTTAACTGCAAGCAAGTTCCCTGGTAAAAGATCGAATTACACAGATTTTCATATTAAAATATCGACCGATCAAGAAACTTGCATGTCTTATCGTCAGAGTTTAAAACAGGAACTTTTTTGATTTCTCAATATCTGGATATGGAATCTTCTTTTTTAAGTAAAACTTCCAGTGAAACCTACGTTATTCGATCTTTTACCAGGTAGCTTGCCTGAAGTTAAAAATTCAGTAAAATAGTCATAACTTCTAGGCGATCAGGTATGGGTGTGGTTCATTTTGGACTTTTACTATTCTATCCAAGTCATACATATAGATAAATTTTCGAGTGTCGATTGGCACCCAGCAGTTGCAGACGTACTCTCGTAAGAAATTTAAAAGAATTTACAAACCAAACTAAATCATTTCATAGAAAATCGTCAGTCGATGCAATACTTATGTACCCTACTTAATCATTATATATATATTAAGATCCAAAAGAATACACTTTGATTAGATTCTACCTTCAAATGGGTTGCACGACATATTTTCAATGACGATCAATATTTAATATTCAATAAATTTCTTCGACTTTTATAGACAATAGCGAGCCTATTTTCATTGGTTCTCAAGCCATAAAAATGAATCAATAATACTTGAATATTAGTTTAATAATTGTTTCAATACATGCGACATTATGAAAGATGAATGCTTGAAAAAGGCACCATATGGATACAAGCGAATTGTAATTTCATATTTTCACTGTTATAAATATTCCTCCAATGACTTCAAAGAAAATGCCCTACTTAATAGAAAAAAAGTACCAAAACAATGTAATATTATAGTCTACTGATGCAAACAGATTGAATCTATTCATTAATTTTCAATAAACTTTTTTGCGTATATATTGTTTTTAATATTGTCAGCATTATTGAATCCACTTCAATTACCATCTGTGTCCATACTCCACTCATTTTCTCATATATTCTATCTTATTAATTTTGCCATATAAAAGCAAATATCAATATCAAGATATCATAGAGAGTTGAGTCTTTCGATTTTAATCGCGTCGTAGACTCTTTTTTTGTGCTTACATATTCAACACTTTCAAGTTTACTAATCCAATTCATGGCGACAAAGCGTTCGCCAATATACGTATCCTTACTTCTCTTTTTCGTAACGGTTGTTGAGTAAGTTTTAAGCTTCCAAGAAAAGCAATATTTTAATTAATGTAACTACAAAAATTTTAGTTCTCAAACTTCGTCGACATCATCAACGAAACATATTTGTTCATCAATAGAATCGGTTACGAAAAATGATGAATGTCCTAAACCTTCCACATTTAGTATTATTACGGAATATAACAAAAATGATACAACATGGAAACTTGATTTTAAAGTATATACCTTTTTATTTTTTCTACTTAATTTATACATTTAAAAAAACATAGGTTTTTCAACAAGCATCAATAACAAATTCAATGGATCTTCTTGATGAAATTCAACGAAGATGGACCAATTTTGTTCCTTGTCCATTTACGCGGTAATTATTTATTTTAAAATTTCTTCTTAATCAAGTTGTGTGAAACGCGATCTAAAAGAAGTATTGAATTATAGTTGTAAAAATTTGGTTCCTCCTATCACCTCACTGATAGTGGTAGACACTAGGCAGTACAGGCGCTATATTACTATCACTTTTTATTACTGTTACTCGGGAATTGGTAATAATTAGTATTACTTGTATTACTTATTACTGTGTATCAGCATTAGATTTATTTGTACTACTTTGATAATACTATAGCTTTGATTCTTTTTATTAACGAAATATGAAGTAGTTTTTATTACTTTATTACTAATTACTATCGGTTAGTAATAAAGGAATAAATAAGAACTAGTAATGAGTTATTACTGTAACAGAAAAATAGCAAAACCACAAATAAAATCTAAGTGTGGGTGTGAAAATGGATATGAAACTTGAGTTCACTTTCACCTATAATCAAACAGAAAGGAGAAGAAAAACACCAATATGGAAAACTGTTGTGATGCGAATGGTTTATTTTAAGAATACTTCTCCTCTTTTTTTGACCATTTCTGGTTCTCGAGCAGGGTACAACTGTTCCGCATGAAATTTTTACCATAAGTAGAGTACCTAAAATAAGGAGACCAGTGTTTGAAGAAAAAAAGGTTTAAACAAAGTTTTTGCCGTTTTTCTGAGAAACTGCGGCTTTCCATAAGACTACGCTGGTCCTGCTTACGATATCCGTCTAGCTTTGTCCTATTAAGCTAAATTTTGTTTTTGAGATACCTTAGACTGTATCTCTGAAGTGATTTTAAGCTTTTTCAAAAATTGCACTTTCTTTTTTTTATTTAAAAAAACGTAAAAGTTCGAATGCAACACCGGAGTATTGGTAGTCAGAGTTCTATACATTCAAACAGGAAGGTTAAAGACCAAAAATGACCGATTCTACCTCCAGAGATTACTTCCAAGTATCTGTCATCCACATATCAGCCCGTTCAGACAAAGCTAGAGGAGGAAAGATCGTAAGCAACCCCGATGTGGTCCTATAAAAAACTAGCGTTTCTTAAAAATATGCAAAAACCTTGTGTAAAAAGATTTTCCACAAAAAGGTGTCTCCTTATGTTAGGTGCTCTATTTGTGGTAGGAATCTCATGTGGCTCTGTGTTGCTCTCTTCTAAAATCGAAACTGAACCAAAAGTGAAAGAGTTCCCTTGATAAGCTCTTAGGAGCATACCAGAGATGAAATCGGGGCGAGGTCCGGGAGCAGGGACCATTTTTCTAGGGGCGAGATGGGGGAAGTTAGGACGGGGCGAGTCGAGACGGAATTAAGTTAAAATCTCCGACCTTTNCTGTGTTGCTCTCTTCTAAAATCGAAACTGAACCAAAAGTGAAAGAGTTCCCTTGATAAGCTCTTAGGAGCATACCAGAGATGAAATCGGGGCGAGGTTAGTGGCGGCGCCAGGGGTGGGCCAGGGTGGGCTCAGCCCATCCTGATTTACATCGAGCCCACCCTGAGAGATTTTGAAAGCTATGTAAAAAGAACACTTTGTGTAGGTTAGGGTGGGCTAAATCCATGATGAGCCCACCCTGAACTGAAATCCTGGCGCCGCTACTAGGCGAGGTCCGGGAGCAGGGACCATTTTTCTAGGGGCGAGATGGGGGAAGTTAGGACGGGGCGAGTCGAGACGGAATTAAGTTAAAATCTCCGACCTTTCCTCGTGATAGTTCCACAACATAAATATCGATACATAGACTATGTATTTGAATAATGTATGCATAAAGACTTATGATAATAGTATGTGTGCAATAGATTATCTACTCAACGCTTCGTATAAATATAAAAGTTTTCCGTTAAATATGAATAGTCTTTACTGAATTCTATTTTTATCGTGGAAGATAAATGGTAAAGACTGCAACACAGAAAAGCAGCGTCTAATGATAGACTGCTTTTGCAAATTACACTCGACCCGAAGGTTTACTTCAGATGCTAAAGTAGAATTTTATGTAGAATTTATTTATACATTCTTTTGTTCAATAAACATTTTCCATCTCTGTGTACTATCAAAATTGTTGCGTGCCACGAAAACATCAAATACTCAGTATTTCGCTTGAATTAAGAACCGTTTTTATTTGTTAAATAGCTTTATATACGCTATTAAAACACACTAAGAAAAGAAGAGAAGTGTACTTATTTCATAGGCATCAAACCGAACTTTTGCATAAAGCTTTACTATCTAAAAGCGACATATACAGTATGTCTATACCTATTGGGTTGAGGATGTATTTAAGATATTCTGCAGTTTTTTAATAAGAGACAAAATTAGAATGTTCAACTAGGCACACCATTTGATGCACTAAAAAAGTTCGCATGCCTTATGTGAAGAAAACTAAAATTTGAGATCAATCTAATGTGGTAAAATTTGATTCTTAACCTTCATGATTTTGTTGATGAGCAGTTGGCGTTTTTCTAGTATTCAGTGACTTTGGTGTTTCGAAAAACAATCTAACGATGATTTAAAAGAGAATGTTTCCTTTAAATCGACAGAAAATTCTCTATCTTTTAACATTGGCACAGAACCATTTGGTTGAGTTTAAATTGACAAAAACAGTCTGTTGGAAGCCTGAAATATCCCTTGTTGCACCCTTAACTAGCGTTCATGTGTTCATGTAAAAGTGAAACGACTACTGTCAGTAATAAAAACTCAAAAAGCAAGATGCTATTGAGCTTGCAGTGCATGTCTATCGAAAGTGACTTCGGCTGCAACAGTTGATATTGAACAGGGTTCAACAAAAGAGTTTCTTGAACACTTAATGGATTAAGAACTGACAAAAAGAAAATCTACACTAATAACAAAAGATGAAGTCGATATTCATATCGATTTCAAATGAAGCAAAGACTGTCCAAATTCGTTCTTATTCTGAGATGAGTTGGAAAATATTTTTCCAGATTTCTTCATATTGGCATGTCACATGTATATAATGCCACACAATTCAGCTGCTGTCAACAGAGAGTCTTTGGTAACAGATGAAGTTATCAACCGAAGATCTAATTTACAACTCACAAGTGTGAGTAGTATTTTATTTCATCGTTCAGTAGAGAATAACAAAATTAAAGGATGACTGAGGACGAATTATATTCTTTTGTTGTCATTTAGGAAAAGAAACTGGACGGGAAATCGGGCGAGGCCCTGAGGCGAGATTAATTGCGTCGGGACGAGACCAGGTGGTGAGAGCTTTGCACGAAGCGAAGCGGGGCGTAGGGGCGAAAAAAAAATTAAGGTCAGGGTGAGGCGAAGCGGGGAAACCGTTTTTTCAGGCGGAACGAGGCGGAGAGCAAAAATTCTTCCACGTTTCCAGCTCTGGAGCATACTGATGAATTGTATGAAATCGAAAAGACCCTATGGAATCTAAGGAAGTTCTAGAAAGGTAAGGAATTTCTGAACTTCAGAATTCCGCTATACGCCTCTTAATATTTCTTCTATCAATAATGCATAAATATTGCGTTTAACCTATGTTGGAAGAATGAAATATAATATATTCATAATGTCTTAGTGTGGAAGCAGAAATCTAATCGATGATTAAAAGTATTTCTACTATCTTATTTGTGTATTAATATATTACTTTTATTACTTCCAAAAATGATTACTAACTGCCTGTAATAAGAAATAACAATATTAGTTATTACTTATTACCAGTAATGATACTGTAGCACTCCTACTTGTCGGGAATCTTCATAGATGGTGACAGACATTATTGATATACGATCAGAGGTTGTATTACAATAACGTCTTGTTACAGTATATGAACAACTTCCTCATTGCATTTGTGCAGGATTAAGTAAAAGGATGTTGAAGAAATGTGTCCCAAAATAGATAGAATAAAACAATTTGTTTGTGATTAGCAACAGCAGCTACAACTTATTTCGCATTTTAATCTCGCAAGAATTGTGTTTATATTTTTTTTTCTATAGACAAATGAATATTACCAAATGTTGTCCCAACTGGACAGGAAGCAATTGTGATCAAGGTTAGTTTCAACATTAGTAAATTTTTTATGATCATTTTCTTCTAATTATATGTAGTCGCTTCTTCAAATGATACATTTATTATAAATGATAATGAACCACTTCCATTTGCTACTTGTGTACTTTGGGGTTTATTTCATTATCGAACATTCGATGGTACACAATTTGAATTTATTGGTTCATGTAATTATAAACTTGGTGGTACACAAACATGGCAAGTTAATGTTCGACCAACAGGTTGTACGAATTGGCAAAAATGTTCGAAACAATTATCAATGTTATTTGGATCAGTTAATGTAACTGCAGAAGGAAGTAATGTTATTGTTAATGGTGTTACATTAAATCCAACTGAAGGTACCATTGTTAGCGGTGTAACCATTGAACGACGTGGAAATTATACATATTTAACGTATTCTGATGGCGTCAGAATCAAATGGGATGAAGCGACAGTTATTGATTTAACAATTGATGCTAGCTTTAAAGGAAGAGTTAGTGGTTTATGTGGAGATTATGATGGAGATTCTAAAAGTTGGAACTTTTAATAAAGTCCTTTTTTTTCTTTTTATGAGTTTATTTTTTATGTATTTAGATGATCTTACTCTTTTTGATGGAAACATATCTCCAAGTGCGGCTGTATTTGGAAACCAGTGGCGTTTAGATAAAAGTGTAAGTAACTTTTGATAATTCATCATTTGATTATCGTGCTTTTTTCCTTACTTTGATTTTAGTGTTCAGAAGTTCCATCATTAGGTGAAGCATGTTCAGATGATGATATACAACAACAAGCAATAGCTGCTTGCCAAATACTTATTGATAGTTCTGATGTATTTGGAGCATGCTTACAAGTCGTAAGTAAAATTTTATCTTTCGAAAAAAAGAACAAGAAGTTCTATTTGTCAAAACAAAAGGTCAATGGGCAACAATATTATAATACTTGTATCACTGACTATTGTATTACAGCAGCTTCTTATCCACAACAATTACAACAAGCAATGTGCAATTCCTATACGGCATTAGCTCGTGATTGTACTGATAATTATATTGATGTATATTGGCGTACAGCATCTCGATGTCGTATGTATTAACATTTTTCTTTTGTAAAATACGATCAATATGAGTGTTAAAGTATAGAGGTAGAAATTTGGACTCACGTCTCCTTGTGGTGACCGAAGTAGTCAATTTTGAGAGGGTATCACGACTTTTTTCACAGGAAGAATATCTTTCTTCTAACAGAATGCAAAAAAGAGAATTTCAGCTCTGCTGGGAAAAAAAATTAGAACTTTTCACGATTTGGGAGGAGGGGGCGTAGAATGTATTACACTGTCGAAATCCCTGCCCCAATCGACCTATCGTTGCTCTCCCTACGCCTACAGACTGTGACAGGTCCTGGCTAGAGACCATCGCAAATTGTGACAGACGCTGTTGAAATACGATCAAAGACGGTATATTAATAACGTCTTGTTCTAATATATGAATTACTTCCTTATTGTATTTCTGGTGAATGAAGTAAAAGGATGGTGAAGAAATGTGTCCCAAATAAAGAAAGTAAAACAATCTTCTTGCAATTAGCAACAGCAGCTACGTAGTTTCTCACACTTTAACTCCGTAGGAATTGCGCAAAGTTTTCGTTTTAAATTAATTTTATTTATTTTTTTCCTTAAGCTAAAACATGTCCAAGTAATATGACCTATGTTGAATGTGCATCAAATTGTCCGAAGACTTGTCAAAGTTTAAGTCAAACAATATCTGAATCAGATACATGTATGAGTGATTGTTCACCGGGCTGTATTTGTCCGATGGGGACTGTTTTGGATTTGGGACAAAATCAACAATGTGTTGAACCTGATCAATGTACATGCTATTATAGAGGAAATTATTATCAACCAGGAGATAATATTAATATTGATTGTAATCAATGGTAAGACATAATTAACAAATTAAAAGCAAAGATTTATCTGAATTGAGCTTAAAAATGAAATATAATTGGAATTAAAAATAACTAATGAGGGAACGGTTTCAACGGATCGATCGGTATTGTACATAAAGCTACTGGATTGTTGGTGATCGACTATGCTCATTTGGAGAATGAACACGATAGATCCATTTAGATCTTCATATAAATTTTGGCTGAAATTTTGTTATTCAGAAAAAACGGTTTCCCGAAAAACCACAAGGAGGGAAAAGCGAAAATTCTGTACTTCACCGTATTTTAAGAGTATGTCAAAGTTATCATCTAGAACTTCTTAGCTATTTCAAGTCTATTATTAACGTGTGTCGCGAGCATATTAGTTGAAGTGTCATTTCATATAAATCTGTCTGCCAATAAGTCCAAATACTTCATCTTACTCCAAGATTTGAGTATTAGTGAAGTACGATGAAGTATTCAGCTTATATTGATACATAGACTGATACAAAATGAACTCTAATTGATCTGCTCGTGACCTACATCGATTGTAGACTTGAAATAGCTAAGAAATCCTAAAGGGTAGCTTTGACAAATTCTTGGAGTACGGTGAATTAAGGAATTTTCGTCTCTTTTCCCTTGGGCAATTCAGCATATGGAGATCTGAGGATATTTCTCATACTCATGTTTGGAATTAGCATGATTGATAAGCAAAGACTCAGTAGTATTCGTTAGAAAAGTGATTGATCAACTCAAATGTTTCCCTAATAATATAAGAATTAAAGACTAGATTCGATTTTTTATTTGATATCAATCAAAATAAAATAAGAAATTTGCTGATTAAAATAAAGTTTCTCTTTAAAGTCTTAATGTGGAATTATTTATAAATACTTATTTCAATCTAGACATTTATTCTGATACAATATCGACTAAAAATCATCTTGGTTTCTTTCATAAGATATTGCACTCTTGGTGTTCTTACATCGAGGGTGTCCCAAAAGTCCGTGCGAAAAGTAAATTTGTACACCTCCACTATTTATCAAGGTTAATCAGCTATTTTTTTTCAAAACGATAGGCATCACTGTAACGTTTTTGTTGATACGGGTACACTTCATAAATACTGTTTAAAGTTATTATTTTCAACTGAAATACAAAAAGCAGTAGCTTTTCGACTTTCAAAAAAATCACTACGCAATGTTTCTCTTTCAATGCTTTAGTTTTTGGCATTTTTGTGGCATTTAGATTGACCAAACTGCACTAACGATTACATACATTTATTTTTATATTTCACTATAAGAAAAAGCCTAATGGTGTAGAGTTCGGTGATCACAAAACTCATACAATTGCTTTAGATTTCAGAACAATGACTGATAAACTGAAAGAAGTGAATCGATATTATGAGCTTCTTGATCACTGAATTTGACACTAGTAGGGTTCTTTTTGTAGAGACATGCCAAAGCAAATACATAGAAACGATAGCACAAGATCTGACTAATGTGAACTTCACAAGGAACGCAAAAAATTGAATCATTAAAAGAGAAACACTGAGTAGTGAAATTTTTGAAAATCAAAAAAGGGTTGCTTTTCGCATTTCAGTCGAAAATAATAACTTTGAATAGTATTTGGTAAGTTTGCCTGCATATTAAAAAAAACTACACAGTAGTATCTATCATATAAAAAAAATTAGTTGATTTTGTTTGATAAATGATGGAGTTAATCGAATTTACTTTCCTCAAGAGCTTTTGGAATGTCCTGTAGTTATGTTTTGATGAGGTTTGATAAGTCATGAATCACTTCCTTTTCATGCTTTATCAAGAATTCCTTTTTCGAAGGCATAGTTTAGAGCTGCGAGATGACAAATCAAATGTTTAAAGATATACCATCTGTGCGATTCTCTCGTTATGTAAAGTACTGCTTCATTCATTATCCAATAGATGTCCTCTATTGACTTCCATTTTGTTTGGTCTTCGATTGTTGATGTTTAGAAAAAGATGACTGCTTGAGTTTAACTTTAAATTTTTAGTACTTGTTCATCTGGTACATGGCAATGTTCAAAATTTGCTTGTCCTAGAACATGTACTGTCATGGGTAATGGACATATTGATACATATGATGGAAAAACGTATAGTTTAATTGGTTCTTGTCAATATACATTACTTGAAGTATGATTATATGTTTTTCAATGTAATAATTTATCTTTTAATAATTTATTTAGGGTACAAATTCTGACTCATCAAGTAAACTTCGTGTTATGTATACAAATACGAGAAATATTCATATGAATGAATTAGTTATTGTACACTATGGAAATATAGTAAATATTAAAGGTTCACAAATAGTTGTCAATGGACAACCAGGAGTACAATTACCACACAAAATTAATGATTTATTAATTCGACAAGCAACATCAGTTTTACTTAGTGTTGAAGGTAATATTTAATAAATAAAAAATGAAATAAATTATTTTTAATCTGTGGTTTGTTTTTTAATCTTTCCAAGGAACTGATTTTTCAATTTATTTTGATGGTTTTCGCGTCTATATTACTTTGGGACCATCATTTTTAAATCAAACTCGTGGTTTATGCGGTACATTCAACTATATAACACGAGATGATTATCAAACTCCCAATGGGCTTATTGAAACAAATTTAATTGGTTTTGCTGATGCTTATAAAATGTCTCAAACATGTAATACACCATTACAAACAACATCTTGTAGTCTTTTTCCAGCTGTAAGTTAAATAAAAAACAACTTGAGATTGAAAAAGAACAAACAAATAATAATTTTTTTTTGTTTTTAGAATGAATTAGCTGCTCGAACAACATGTCAAAATCTATTAAAAGATCCTGTATTTGCTCCATGTATGTCTGTTTTGGATCCATCATTTTATATTGAATCATGTACAGCTGATCTTTGTGATGATATTTCCAGTGATTATATTTCGACATATACATGTTATCATTTAGCAACATATGCACATAAATGTGCTGATCGTGGTATTATAATTGATTGGATGAGTAAAACAAGTATATCAAATGCTTGTCAAATGGCACCATATCCTTATGGTCAATGTTCATCATCAGATGATGTATCATCTTCAACAAGTTATTCGGAATGTGTGTCCGCTTGTGATTATTCATGTACAGATCTTGATCAAAATTCTTCATTAAATTGTGAAAATCAATGTTTACCTGGATGTGCATGCCCAACGGATACATTTTATGATGTTAAATCTCGTTCATGTATTCGTGCTGAACAATGTCCATGTTACGATATATCAACAAAATCATACATTCAACCAGGACAAACTATACTTCGAACATGTACAAATTGTACATGTTTAAATGGAGCATTTCAATGTGACAATCCAGATTGTCTTTCAACAATGACTTGCCCAGGAAATCAAATTTATTCGAATAATGCAAGTACATGTCCAAAGACATGTGATAGTATTGTTAGTTCTTCTGATTGTAATACATATAAACAAGGTTGTACATGTCCATCAGGACAAGTATTGACACATGATGGTATTACTTGTGTACCAGTGAATGAATGTCCATGTCGTTATAATCAACGTTCATATGCAACAGATGAACAAATTCGTCAATCTTGTAATAATTGTACATGTTCAGGTGGCATATGGTCATGTACAACAATGCAATGTGATGGTACATGTATTGCAACAGGTGATCCACATTATATAACATTTGATGGGATGCGTTATTCATATCAAGGAAATTGTCAATATTATTTAGCTAAAGAAAAAAATAATGCATTTAGCATTTTAGCTGAGAATGTTCCATGTGGCTCAACAGGTGTAACATGTACGAAAAATATAATTATTGATTATCTTGGTTCAACTATTGATTTACAACGTGGACGTAATGTTATTTTGAATGGTATTGAAATTGAAAATTATGAATCAGTACCAAAAATTTATGGACAAGTATCCATATTTAAAAGTGGAGTTTTTACAATGATATCTACACCAGATTTTTTAATTAAATGGGATGAAGCAACAAGAATTTATTTAACAGTTTATTCAAAACATCGAGGAAATATGGAAGGTTTATGTGGTAATTATAATGATGATAATGCTGATGATATAAAAACGGCACAAGGAATTACTGGCTCAATAACTGAGTACGAAGAAAAAAATGAATACTAAACTTTAAATAAAAATTTTTAACAAAAAAATAATCTTTTATTCTAGAATGGCTAATTCATGGAAAACAGCACCAACATGTGGCAGTTTACAAGAATCACTTGTCGATAATAGTGATCCATGTTTCGGTCATGAACAACGACGTGACTGGGCAACAACAGAATGTTCATTAATTCGTGGAAAATCAATTGATAATCCATTTAATCCTTGTATTGAATTAATCGATTCTACACAACTTGATATATATTATAAAGAATGTTTATTTGATGCATGCAAGTAAGAATATTACGAATGATATTTGTTTTTGGTTTTTGTTTATATATTTATGTATAAATTAATGCTTTTAGCTGTGATCGTGGTGGTGATTGCGAATGTTTATGCACATCTTTAGCTTCATTTGCTGAAAAATGTAACTCAATTGGTGTACCTGTTAAATGGCGTCGACCGAATCGATGTCCAATGCAATGTGATAATAATAAAGTTTATATGGCATGTGGACCTATTTGTCCTGAAACATGTTCAGGAAAAGATTATTTTGGTTGTGAATTATCTGGTTGTGTTGAAGGTTGTTTTTGCCCAAATGGTCTTTTAATGGATGAAACTGGTACATGTGTACCTGTATCGTCATGTACGTGTGCTTATGATAATAAGTATTATCCAAGTGATTCCACTATTGTTCGTGGTTGTGAAATATGTTCCTGTACCAACGGTTCATTTGTTTGTTCACAATTAACAACGAAAGAATGTCAACAAGATTGTTCATCAATTAATGAATTTCAATGTTCAACTAGTAAAGAATGTATACCAAAAACATGGAAATGTGATAAAGTACCTGATTGTGCAGATAAAAGTGATGAAGACAATTGTGTTTATGAGTGTTCGAAACAAACAAGTTTTACTTGTCTTACTGGACAATGTGTTGATATAACTTATGTTTGTGATGGTTTACCGAATTGTCGAGATGGCTCAGATGAAGTTAATTGCAGTAAGTGAATATCGAGGAGGAAACAGTAGAGTCTTTAGTCAAGAAATCTCACAAAGTTCTCTGAAGTTATATGAAGCCTATCGAAGTCCCGCAAAGGCTTTGAGCTATAGTTTTTGGAAAACATGATCTAGGAAGAATGTTGAAATGTAGGGTAAAAATTGAGATCCAAAGACTTTCTTTCCACTCCCCCAACAGTCATGATAGACATATGAGGAACGGCTGATAACAGACGTGACAGATATCCTTAGCAACATTTCTCCTTCATCACAGGTCGTACCAGACGTTGTTGATATACGATTACAGATCGTCTATCAATAACATCTCGTTCTAATAGATGAAATACTTTCTTAATTGCATTTATGAAGGATAAAGTAAAAAAACGGTGAAGAAATGTGTTTCAAAATATAGGGAATAAAACAATCTCCTTGTGATTAGCAACAGCAGGTACATTGTTTCTCATATTTTAATCCCACAGGGATTACATTAACAACTCTTTATATATGTTGAACTCTCATGAAGTTTTCTGAAATTCTACAAAGTCTGTCGAAGTCCAAGGAAGTCTTATCGAACTGAAGAAGTTTTTGAGCTATAACTTTTAATACATATTCTAAAGTCTTTTGGAATCTTCTGAAGTGTGTTGTTTACCCTTGGCAAATATTTTCAAAAAGAATTTTTATTGATTTTATCCGATTTTTCTTAGCCTATGTACAACCATGTAATGAATATTTATGTCCAAGAAGTCAAAAATGTATTCCAAAAACCTGGGTATGTGATGGTTCAATCGATTGTGGTATTGGTGATGATTCTGATGAAGCAGCAGATTGTAGTATGCATTGCTATTAGTGTTTTGTTTTTATACACATCTATACGTTGTCAATTGATTTTTTTCTAGAACACGAACATTGTGATTTAAATAGTGGTCGTTATTTTCAATGTGCTGATAGTCAAGATTGTTTGCCAATTATTAGTAGATGCGATGCTCATAAAGATTGTTTAGATGGTTCAGATGAACGTGGCTGTGCATGCACATGTTCTGAACAATTTTCATGTGAAACTATTTGCCAATGTATTAATATGTCACGAGTTTGTGACGGTATACCAGATTGTATTGATCAAACTGATGAAAAAAATTGTACATGTACAACAAATGAATATACATGTCTTGGGGGTGGATGTGTTAATAGAACTCACTTGTGTGATGGAAGGGCTAATTGTCCGAAAGGTGATGATGAAACTCATCCAGATTGTACAAGTAAATATTATTCTTTCCAATAAAAATTCAAATTAATTTCATACTACTTATTTAGTAACATCAACAACACCAATCTCATCAACTATTCTTACAACACCTGGATCAACACTTGTACCAACTGTAGGAACACTTGTAACAACATCAGTAAGATTTATCATGTTTATTAAGTAGATTTATACCCGATTTTCTCTAGATTGAAACATCACCTGTTACAAGTACAACAACATATATGCCTGAAACAACAACTCCAACTTGTGCTGCTATTGTTGGTGCTCAATGGCTTTCTGAATACAATTTAATTACAATTGGAAATCTTGATACAAATTCTGATGTTGAATATCGAACATTAGTTTGTGGAGAGTATATGGGCACACAAACAGCTAATTTTGCTATTCATCGTAATCAAAATTTATTTGATTCAAGTCTTGAAATTCGATATAATATTGCTTCTGGTTCAATAATGAATATAAATGCTGGCAGTGTTACAAGTGCATTTGGTACCGTACAACAACTGTCACCTACTCAATATAAGTTGAATGGACGATTATTTGGTATTAACAGTGGTAATCAAGGTGCATCTGCATTTATTGATTCTACATTAGATGCAAAATGTTCGAAAGTAACTGATGATTTAAAACAGTTTTCTCAATATTTATCTCAATTAACATCAAATAATGATGTTAGCGTGCCCCAAAATGACGCTGGTCCATTAAATTTTGTAGTTCATAATGTCAATAAAGATGGATTGGCTATTTTTAATTTAGCTTGTAATGATGTATTCAATAATGCAAATGTTCAACAAATTCAAATTACAAATACTGTTAATGCTAAAACAATTGTAATAAATTTATCTGGTCGAACATGTTCATTTGAGCAAGGTAATATGGTAGGTGCTTGGTTAAATGGATTAGAAGGACGATCTCGAACAATATGGAATGTTTATGAACAACCTTTAAATCAAAATACTCGAATGTATATCAGACGCAATTTAATGGGAGCACTTCTTGCACCTTATTATTCAGTTGAAACATCAGTCAACATAGACGGTGCTGCTGCTGTTTACAATATGACAGCACGAGCTGAACTCCATAAACCGGGACTTGTGTTCCCAGCGTGTGTTGAATCAATACCTGCAGAACAACCAACTGAGCAACTGACTACGTCATCAGTTCCATCACCATCGACGCTAGTTACTACATTTACACAAACTTCAGTTCCAACAACATTCATACCAAGCACAACTGTTACAGTACGTAACACATTTTTCCTAAATTTCATACTAGAACTTAGCATATTTATGAAACTCCACATCAAATTCTCTGACAGAGGAAACTCAATGTGAATTCTTTTATGCGATTTCATTACACTGCCATTTGAGAAGAGATATTGTACATCTAGCACCAACACACAAATCGACCACAATTACAGCGCATCTATTACAAAAATCAAGAGAAACTGTAATAAGAGGCCGCTCATATTTTACTACAAAACTTTTCCTTCGTTCATAATTCTACAACCCCCGCTCTCACATAATTTGTTATTTGTCTGAGATCCTCACCCAGTCTCGATCATCGCATCAGCATAATCATTAAACACTCGATGAACTATTCATTACAGAACTTCTGTGCCTATCTCCATGAATCCCCAGTCAATCCACACTCAGGAATTGTCTCTACTGCTTCATTTGCCTCCATCTTTTTCGGACGCTCTGAATCTCACCCTTCATCAATAAAAACAATCCCAAAAAAACTAACATGACCCCTCCTTGACCATACGCAGCCATCTTTATCCGATTCTTGTACAATATAACCTAAGCTGTACAACAGACACATATAACAGTTGTCGTCCTGAATCTACACCCAACAAATACACCCCGTAGCTATAAATCTTCCTCTATATAGTTTCGAGAGAAAAATACATGCCCAACCTCCAGAATACTACCATCCACTACTCGTGCTATTCTTACAGATACAACTCTCCAGATAATTAAATAATGACAATAGCAGTGCCATCGCGGAACGCAGCCCACCAAACATCATATACACCGATGCTCCACACCCTATAATATATAACACGCCCGACAAACACTATATTCATCACATAAAGCATACCTAAGCCATATCCATCCATCCATTCCTCACAGAATTCATTGACTCCAACCACATCCCAACCAGAAGCCACGCTGGCGAAACTCTAGCATTCACCCCATCGAACATGCCCAAAGCAAGCAACCATAAACCAAACCTACCACTACTAAACCATCATCGAGACATTCGCATCAACCAAAATATAAAACGAACCAAAACTAATCAATAAACAACAATATTTCCCTTCGCTCAATAACATCCTCACTGATCCCATAAAGACGTAAAGCATCAAAAACAAAACTAAGCCACCTAACCGCCCATGCCTCCCAAAACCAATGAATTAGCTCAGAATATAAAACAAATTCCTATATTTAGGCAAGCATAGCAACCACTCAACACAAACTGCCGTCAACAACCACTGTATTGCCACCAACAACAACTACAATGAATTATTGTACAGAAGAAAAAGGTATGAATCAAGTATTGGATATTCAACCAAATCAAGTGAAATCATATCCATTACCTGAACAACCAACATCTGGTGATATCAATCCAACGTCAACAACACCGGGCTTTAATTATCCAACAATAAATCCACAAATC
>CAJNSZ010000157.1:48986-205668 GCA_905329745.1 Rotaria sp. Silwood2 | reverse complement strand
AAAACCAGACAAACTGTGGAAAAGGGGAAAAACACCCACCAAACATTTTGGAGGGCGGGGGGGGGGGCCCCCCCCCCCCCCCCCCCCCCCCCCGGTCGCGCCGCCCCTGAAGTTACAGTGTATTGTATCGAATAAATATCAATTATGGATAATAAAACATAGAGTTAAATATGTTTTTTATGTGCCACACTATCATTAGCCCGCAATATACTGCAACCACGTTCTGAACTCGCGCAGAATGCCCTTGAACTCCGTTTGTCTATTCAATCCATCTTCAGTGGTCCATAGAAAATATTACCGATAAACTGACGTGAATTCAAACAGTCCAAATAACAAAAAGGTGCTCGTCCATTAGCTCGAGGAAAAAACAACAGAATTGGATTGTGAAGTCTCATGGAGTCTTGAAGCCTACTGTTTCTCTCACGCATTTTCTCGACGATTAAAAACTGTTCGAAGACAAGTGACTTGACTAGTTTACAGCTGGTTGTAAATATCTGTAGACTTCATTGAAATCAGAATCCATTTTCACACTCGCATTCTTTTTTCGAATTCGAACATGTAGTAGCATGATGTTAATTATTCTACGATCTTTTCTTTTTCGCCTTTAAGATACACCTCCGATCAAATTCTTTTAAATACTCTAGTAGTGAAAACTTTGTTGTTTGTAACAAACAACGAATAAAGTTTTTAGAATATGTCATTGGAATGAGATGGAAAAGACAAAATTGCTTTGTATTAAAGTCTCCATGTAGTTATGTAAATATGACTTGAACAATAATATTTAATAACTTATAAAATCAAAACATCGTCAATATAACCCATGAAATGGTATATAAGATCAAAGAAAATTGTCTGGCAGCCACAATCAATACTCATTTCCATTTACAACAACAAGTCCTATTAGCAAATATAAATTTTGTATAAAACAAAAGATAGTGTATTTATCAGAAAGTGAGTTATAGTCAACTCAATCTTTGGGCAGCGTAGCCCCATCTCCTTCCTCTTCAACAAGTATCGTCTAACGAAACATTATCATATTTCAAATTAACCAGTACCTTTTTATTTTATTGAGTATAATTATTAACGATAATATTTATAAAATTTAGAAGGATTGGTGAACGATGAGTACAAGAAACGATAAGCACGAAAACGATCAGCACGGAAAAGATAAGCACCAGGAAAGTTCAGCACGAGAAAGTTCAGCACCGAAAATTTGAGCACGAAACTAGGGTGTAGATATGACTGTGAGGTGGTATGGGTGTTTGTACTAATCATCAGCTAACCCCACTCTCACCAACCAACGTTCTCACCCTAACTCACACTTCATACCTACACTCACACCCACACTTCGCACCCTCATTCAAATTCACACCTCCACCATCACATTTAGAGATGTGTACGGGACCAAAAAAGATTTTCTGGTACCGATAAAAAATGTATACGCTGTTTCATCAATTTCGTTGATACAGTCTTGTTTGGCTGAGAATTTTGTACACAAAATGTTTTCTCTGTCAGTAGATGTATTTCAAAATATATTACAGGTATGATTTATGAATTAATTCAGCAAATATGATGACTGGGACCAGATTGGTCCCGGTCATTGTTTCGTTAAATTCATTGATAACGAAGTCTTGTAATACATTTTGAAATGTATAGATTGACGGAGCAAATATTTCTCTACAAAATGCACAGTTAAACAATATTTTAACAATGAAGTTGATGAAACAGCGCGTAAATCTTTTACCAGGACGGGAAGTTTTTTCGATACCGTGCATATCTTTACCCACACCCTCACTCACACTTCATACACTCTCAACTACGTCTCACACCCACACTCATACCCTTCGCTTGTGGTCGACCTCCGATCGATTTTTGATCTAATACAGCATTTTGTGATATGTATGTAGTCCGATGCAGATTTTCACGCTGATTCTGAATATGCTATTCATTATGTTTCTCAACTGAGCTTTGATAATAGAAACTGCAAGAAGCAAGACCATTTTTAGCACCTAAACGACGAAATGTTCGTATTTTCTCAACAATAACAAAATTTTAGAAAATCTTAATAGGTGCTTTTATAGCTCGAAGTCAGCTGATTCAAATGTGATAAAACATTTAGTTTTATTTTATATCACAAGAGACTTGTTAAACTTACAAGAGTGTCTGTAAACACATGCTATTAGGGTACATGTATTGTGAGCGGGTTTTTACGTTATTTATTTCAGATCTCAGCAAAGAATATTCTTTTACTCAGATTTTGATACTGATTTAGAAAAAAAGATTATATAAACTAAAGAGTTGTTTTAAAAATCATTTTGGTTATATTTCTGCTTTTATGAATATTGGGAGTTTTTGAAAACGATGGGATAACCTAGTTGTAATAAAAACTATATATTCATCATCAGCTTTTCAAGCCATATATAAATCAATGAAAAATAGAATTCACTCCATTTTTTGCGTTATGTACTTTGGGTTGACCAAAAGTTCTGATCTCAGTGTTTAAAGGACCTTGTCAGATAAGGCAGTCTATTCAAAAATAAAAGGTCAAATATACCATGTTGTAGAGATTTTTTAGGCGCGTCGAATGATAGATAGTAAATCCTGTTTTCATAAGACTTTGAAGGAACTAGAGTCAGTTTACTGATCGACGACTATATACCTACGCTCACACCTAGTAATATGTAATTGATCATGAATAATACCATGTACCGTGCCAATTGAAATATCTAGGGCATCTGCTATTTGCTGAATCGTAATTCGATAATTAGACTTTCAACAGCTTTAACAGTTTGATCGTCCGTCGTAGTAAGTGGTCGTCCACATTTAGGGCTATCATCAATGTTTAATTGCCCATCTTTAAAACGACGAACCCATCAAAACCCTGTTGTACATGATAGAGCATGGCCATTATGAACTACCACCATACGTTCATAGATATTGAATGGAGTTGGTCCTTTCAAAATAAGAAACTTTATCACTGAGCGATGCTCAAGCATTTGATTTCCCATCAGTGTAATAAGGGTGATTTAACAAAAGTCGTTATATTCGCGCACAGGTATTTCATTGGCTAATGCTTATGATAACTATGGATGAAGCACTGTTCCAACTATACCTAGACTTTAAGCTAAGAACAATAACGTTTCTTATTGTTTTTTAATAAAACCAGTCTGGATACATTTTAAACGGTCTTCGTATTTTATGAACTGTTATTGAACAAAAACAGAAGCAGTATATTTGAGCAAGCAGACTTTTTCTAAACGTTTTCTTTTTACATTGGACGTTAGAGTCCGCCGAGTTGGTCCTTTCAGGTCTGAAAGTTTTGGGTTACTTTGGTTCGGTTTTGAAAATGTTGAGCATGACAGATTCTATTAGACGTCAATACAAGGTTGGAGGTTGATGAAACTGGACAAATCTAGACGGAGGTAAGGGCTGAAAAAATGCGATTTTTAGGTGGACGCCCTCTATGAATGACCCATAAACTAGCTTAAAAATACTTTTGAAAATTTCAATTGACCATTGATTAGTAGAAAAACTTGATCGATCGAATCCCAATTATGTAAATGTGAGAATAATACTTCTTTTTGTCAAGCATGATCTAAAAGGAGTGTTGAAATATGGAGATAATTATTTGAAGTCTTCTCCCCCGCATGATACACCATAACAGAGATTCATATACAATTACAGATCGTATATCCATAATGTCTTGTTATAATATATCAACTACTTATTACATTTCTGGAGAATTAATTAAAAGGATGGTGAAGAAATCTGTTTCAACATAGATAGAATAATAAATTCCATTTTAATTAGTAACTGCAACTATATCGTGTTTCACATTTTATTCCTGCTGGAATCACACTAATACCAGTTTTTGAGTAATTCCCGAATTGTATCGATGAGGTAAATGCTCTCGTCTAGTTAATTTGAAGTATCATCAATGCATTATTAATTCTAACTCTTGGTTGATGATTCATGTTAATGCCATTAGACTATCCATAAGAATCATTTAATTCTTAATATATCTATCCCCTTCATTTGTCTTAAAGATGAAGCTTTGAAGTGTATTCATTCTTTTTTTTTCTACCGAGCAAAACAAAATTAAACGTAGATATTAGTGATAAAGGGATTTAAGTCAACATGTAAGTTTTAAAATATTTAATCTAACAAACAAATCATGTACTTTTTTTAGCTAAATTCTAAATGTACACTAGCTCCCAAAATTATTCGATCAGATTTATTTTCAATTTCTTTTGTACTGCCGTAAGTACTGCTAAGAATCCAAATAGTCATTTGAATAAAGAATTTTCAAAAATGAAAATGATTGTTAGTTTCCCGTGAATAGAGTTTCTTAAAAACCTAAAATCAAGTTTTCCAGTTCCTAGAATTCTCAAATACAATTCTTAACGAAATGAAATCTCTTCTACCTGTATAGAATGTTTTTTGATTGAGACATGAAGTTGATGTTTCTATACAGACGAGGCAAGAAATCAAAAAGTTCGTCCTTGTAAAACAAAGAATCCTTCTGTGTCTAGTCTGCAGGATGATCTTTTCATAGCGTTTTGACAAGGATAAACACTGATCTGTACATGAGGTACGATGTCAAATATGATAGATGTGTTATTTACACAAAAAATAATTACAATATAATTATGCCGAAATGAAATGAATACTAACAAAAAAATACTTGACATCCATAGGAGAAACATAGCAATAATAAAATAAACGTAAAGACATAGAATTCAAAATATAATCAATATAAACAAATGAACAACGAGAAGAAGCAAGTTTTCTTTTTATTGGTTTTTCTTGAATATCTCGTATGAACAAATAAACTATGCCATCGTTTTACTTCGTGGCAAAGTTGTTCGTCTTTAAGCTAAAATCAACCTAGCTGAGCTCAAGAATCTTTCTACCGAATCAATAGTCGCTAGTATGGTATCTACTCTTCTGGCTACCATTGATAATAATGAGAAATCCCGATAAATGCCATTCATTGACCAGAACTTCATTGGATAATGATCAATGAGATAATTTAAATGTCCTGCAATATTCGAATATTATCCTATAGATCAGATCCTGAGCAACATACGTCCTATGACATTCTCCGTTTCCATACGAAATAACATTTTATAGAGAATTATTTACTCTATTGTTCTATGTAATTCTCCTATTTGAGAATTTAAGAAGCTGAAAAACTTGTCTTTTGATTTTTAAAAGGCTTAATACATGAGAAACTATTTTCATCTTTGAAAATTCTGTTAGAAATAAAAATTTCTACTTTGAGAGTCACTGTATATTTTAACAAAGCATTGATAAATTATTGAGTATGAAATAATTGATTATTTCCCTAGAAAACATTCTAAAAAATAAATCATGTATGTTAACCTTGAATGAACATCAAAATTTTACTCATGATTTTTTCTATCAGTTGATTGTCAACTTTGATAATGCAGTTGAAAATATTTTGAATACTTCTTTTTTTTAGATATTTTCAAACATCTTATATGTAGCTTAGTTATTTTATTAGTTTTTTTTATACATCATCTTTTTCGTTTTTCTTTACTTCATCAACATTAAAACAAAAAAGTGAAAAATAAAATAAACACTCATGCACACATACAAACAAAAGAAAAGCGCTTTGACATAATCGATTTTCAAATAGAAACAAAACAGTCAAAAAGGTGACAGAAAAAAAAATCTGCTAATACTAATTTGTCTTTGATGATAATATAGTTGCGCAATTATGTTCTTCAAATCGCTGTATAGAGATACATAAGATATTCATATCACAGTAGAAAAAAGAACAAAAAAAATAGAAATAATAGGTCTTATAATATGCGCGACTAGAATCTATTGCATAGAGGGAGAATATGATAATAAAAAAAGAAAACAAATAAATTCTTGACTAGGAATAGATGACAAATTTCCTGAGAGAATTATAAAAATTTTGGCAGGCTACTGACTCAATTATTATTACACAAATATCCCACCATCAGCATCTTGTGCTCGTTTAAAACTATCCCATAGAGCAACCATTATTTCTCCCATAATAACATCATTTGTGTTCATTGCAACAAGACGTAAAACTAGAACACCATCATGCTTTAAATATTTGTTTGAAAATGTATGAAATAATTTTCTATCAAATGATTCACGTGTTATTCGATTCATTATTTTAAGATATTTTTTAAGAAAATGTTCACGATTAAATGGTAATATTTGTTGCCATATGCATATTAGAAAACCATACGAAGATAAGATAGAAACAATGACAAGCCAAAACCATATGAATATAAAAATTTTTTCATTAAACAAATTCACGGGAAGCACGCACTAAAAATCAACAAAGGGGTTTTATTTTTATTATTCGCATATTTCAGATCATAGTGAAAAAAAATCAATCTTAGCCACAGATGTAAGCAGATAACAGACAGTGACATTTTCAAAAACTGATTTAGGATGTCGAAACTTTTTTTAAAACAAACATCTTGTTTTATGTCCTAGCGACGGCCACCGCTCAACCGATCGGCTTATACCTCTAATATGGGCTAATCGATCAACTTATTTTTTGCTCTTGTCAAAAATGAAAAACGTTTTTCAAAACACAAAAAAATCGTCAACAATGTTTCGTTTGTCTTACATGGCTTGTAATCGATTAGAAATTTACAGTTAGAAATCCAACAAACCATATGTACATGTTGTATAGATTCAAAATCATTCGACTATTTTTCATCTCAGTGATGAATATGAGAAAATTCTTGTGTTCTTCTCAACAGATATAAAATTGTACTGTCTGAAATAGATTTTTAAAATGTTTTTTAATCATAATCATGGTTCCCTTTCTCTAACCTATTTATTCGATTTATTTTTAATTGAATAGATTTCATTGCTCTATTCTTTAATCAGCTGTGTATAAGATACCTGTATCGTATGTTTATGTATATGATCAGCCATAGTACGAATTTCGAAGTCACACATTGTTACTCGGGGAAATCGTGCTGAACGACAACATTCACGACCTGATAACAAATTTTTTAAAACTTCAATACCATAACCATGATAATTTGAACCCATAAAAATCTAAATAAAGAAAAAAAACACAACAAATCGAAAAAACTAATAAAAACAAAATCACTTACATTAAGTAAAAATAATTGACCAATAACATTTGTAATATACAATAATTTGACAAATAAATAGACAAAAGTTAAATAATTGCCTTGAGCACGGCCAATAATAAAAAATGGACAATGACGACGTAAAATACGTGTAAAGTGGGAAAAAAATCCAGTGCCCATTTCACGTTGAATTTCAAGAGCACGATCAATATGTTTAGCTATATATCTGAGTGTACGATCTCGTATATCAGGATTCAATTGTTCCATGCTATGTAAGGTTTTAACAAGATTAGCTATATCAAAACCTGTTTTTGTGGAAAATGCATGCCATAGAACAGAGGGAATGTAAAAAAGGACAGACATAAGAAGTAATATAAACGGGATCCATTGATAATAGGCTAAAAATAAACAAATAAAGAAAATTATAAATAATAATAACTAAAATGATCAAGAGAAATCAAAATCTAACCAATATGCTTCGGTCGTTCATCATGCCTGGCTGGTAATGTACTTTCAAATGGCACATAATATGTATTAGATATCCAACAGATGTAATTGGCATATTCAACATGAGAACCTATACAATAATATAAAGTCATACTTTCATAGAAACCTGTCATAATTATTTGTAAACCAAAAATTTACAAATTTGCCACTAGAAATGTGTGGAAACAAGTTTTTTTTGGTCCTAGATTCGATAATTTTTTTCCATCGGTTCCGGTCATAATCCCAGTTTCGTTTATAGTTATTCAATGAATAATACATTTTTGAGTCATTTCACTTGAATTATGTTTCTATTGATAAGATTTATAAGATAATTCGCTTAAAGTGATAAAATTTTTAACAATGACCTCTAGTTCAGTTTAGGGTAATTTTTTTCTTGTAGCCCCCGATTCCAATCTCAGTAGTTTTTTCTTTCATATAGTTTCAGTCCCCCAAATGTCTACGTGTAACTAATCAACCTAGGCAAGTTATCTTTTCACATTATTACAATTTACAAGATTTTGAAGATAAAAAAAGTTGAATGTCATGTTTGGACTATCTTATAATAAGAGTTTATATTTCAGAATATTGAATGAATTGTCTATACAAATATATAAACCAAAGAATTGACATATTAGAAATTTGTGTTATATGAGAATACTTCTCTTTTTTTCCTTTAAATATTGATTTTCAATTTCTCGTTTATAATTATATACAAATGTTTACTTTATATTTTACGGTCAAAAAAAAAACACTCAAAAAGATTGCTTTTTTTTCAATTTACAATCAATTAAAATATTTAATATAGAATTCATTATATTTTTATAGTATTTCATCATTGTTTCATAAAAAAAGAAAAACTTAAGAATCAATTTAAAATTTTTTGTTTGTTTTTTTTTTCCTTCTTTCTTGATTTAGAGTGACTATTATTGAAATTAAAAAAATAATTTTAGCTTTCTATCTCCTGAGGAAAAATCGATTTCTTTTATAATTTACCGGTGAATTGTGCGGGAGCAAAACAAGCAATGGGATCACCCACATATTGTTTAGTAGATACAACAACAGTAAATAACATAAGTAAAATGACAGAAAATCGTCGCGATAATCGATCATATAAGTCGTCATCGTTATGAAATCGAAATTGGCGTACTTTGGCGACGGCATCAAGAAAGCCTGCTACCATGCTGGAAATAAAGAAATAAGAAAATGTATTAGATATAAAAATTTATTCCTTAACTCACTGATCGATATGTTCATCATATTGATGAAGATGCAGTAAAACCTCAGAGAATGTTATGGTATATAGGGAAATATTTCATCATTATTATTGTTTCTTTTTCTATACTCTTATTTCTTTTTTTCTTAAAAATAATAAAAGAAAATGTCCTCTACAAAGATTTGGATAGAGCGATAGTGCCAGAAGGAAATAAACTTTTTGCTTGAATACACATTGAAACAATAGAGAAAGACTACATAGAATAATTAATATTATTCCCATTCGATTATGATCTTTTAAGAATAGTCATAAAGTCTATAGTATGCTCTCGTAACTCATTTTAGTCTACTATTAATTGAATTCACAAAACCATTCATTAATTCTCGTTCTCAAACGAAAAATATACAAATAATCGTTTACCGAATATGTTGTCGCACAGGATCATAATGATCTATTGTCATCGTTTTGCTATAAAGATCTAGGTAATGATTGCTATTTCATTCCTTTTTTTTTTCTTTTTATAAAATTTACTCGAAAAGAAAAAAAAAAAGAAAACTCAAAGCACGTATATAGTTTAAAATACATGACAATCGATTTCTTTTCTGGTTTCTTTAATATATTAAAAAATTATCTGTTGATTTTTTATATTTTAATTACCTCTTCATTACACAGTAGAGATGTAAACATGCTTAAAAATTCTATGGAAGTCTTATATATATTTATATGGAAAATAAAAGAGCATTTATATACAATTGCTAACATTTATTTTCATTTTAATATAACGATGAAATTCACAATGTTAATCGATCATAAAAAAAATCAATGGGTAATTAATGGCTTTAATTGAACTAAACAAAATAAATTTTCTACTTTTCAAGTAAAACTCACTCAGTAAAAATCAATGATTTTCAATAAGCTTATTGACGATTTTTTGCAATTGAATTCATAAAACTCAATTAATATGACCAAGCCATAGTAGATCATAAGACTCGAAGCTATAGATTCAGAATATGAAAATGGAAAGGAATATTCTTCGAACTTCCATGCAATGACTGTGCGCGAAATGAAATTGTGTGAACTCATTCAATTCTGAGATGAGCAAAATCGACTCTATAAGCTTTTTTCGGATAATTTTTAACTGTTTACCCTATATTGCAATTTCAAATGAACTACTGATAAAATAATCTAACAAATAGAGTATTACCCTTTCTAATATATCAATGGTATGGTTAGATCCATCAGATGTTCAACTCTTAGAGTCGAATAGTTTTAGTGTCTCCAGTCATCGTATCGTAGTGAAAAGGAATTGAACGACATGAGAAGTTCTGATTTTTTTTTCTTGCATGACAATATTGACTAAGCAAAAGCAGATTATATGCCATGATATTGGAATAATAGAAAAAAAGAAAAGGAAAGAGTGAGTACGTAAAAAACTAATATTGAAACAATCCATGTTTTTCATCTACATTGTAAACTAATCATCTATTTTCTTTTTCTTTTAAGACATTATAAAACAGAAAGACCTATTATCCATATTAAATATTATTTTAACTCGTCACGTCATGATGTTTTCAATATATATATATACATTATATTTATTCTTGATTCTTATCTATCTGTTCTATTATAGAGTAGCAATACAGTCCACTTTGTGCCTTAGAATTTGTAATTTGTCAAGCTATTGTGGAACTTTCGAAACTTATATTAATCACTAGTAAGTTTTTTCATCAATTGGTAATACACAACAAATGCCAAAGATCTATAATATCTAAAGGTAGAGAATATTTTGTTTATAAGATGTCAATTTTTCTTTTCTATTTTTCTAAAATTATCGATTTTTTTAAGCCCGAAATTTGGACGACAAACAATATATTTACTTTTGCCAATCGATAGCTTATAAAATTTATTATATAACATGCTTTTGAAGCTTTAGAATTTCATGCATCATTAAGTTTTTATAATTGATCTATAAATGGTCACTCTAATAACCGATGGACTGTAAACGAGTTAATCCAATATTCTAATAGATTCCATAGCATCTGATTGAAACTTAGAATAATATTTTTTTTTATAAGATTAAAAGAATCACTTAGACTTGACTATATTTATCGAAAGTTGGATAAGTCCATCCTAGGATTGTCAATACCTCTAAATGACTCTATTTCAGGTATTCTAATCGGATCACAACATATATTGTGGTATAGAAAGCGCTTCTTTTTTTTTTGTTTATTTCTATCTAGCACAACTTAGTGTTTTTTTTTAGATTCATCTTTATATCTAGTTTGAATTATATGTTATGTCAAAATAATCTCTTTGTACGTCTAAATCTAATGAATAAAAAAAAATAGAAGACAATCTTTTTCTTTAGCTATGCTTTCGATTTCAATCTTTTTTGACATACATAATATATATTATTGTTAATCCGAAAGAAAATCGGATCTTTTTATTTAATCTTGATGATTCAATATTAGTTATTCTTACCTTCGTTAATTTCTAATTAAATTTTTTTTGACGAAGAAAGCAAATCTACTTCCTTTTCTCCGCCTATCGATCAATGATGATTTATGTTTTTTTCTTTCTTATGACATATGCCGTTACTCATTTCCTTTTTTCAATCAAATCAAAAATTATTTTCATCAATTCTTCAACATTTTTCTCATCTTTATTCTACTTTTAATTTCATATTCATACCTTTCATTAAATATTTTAATTATCATCCAAAAACAATCAACAACAACAACAAATGTATTCACTCTTTCTTAATACTATATATATTTTTAATATAGTCTGTTTTTTTTTCTTGAAGGACAAAACAATGATATTTCTACACGCAAATTAAATGTATTATCTAGGGAAATATTAGTTGAACTGCAAAAAATCATCGATATAAAGCATACTTATTTCCCATGAACGAATAAACAGGAACATTTACCTGTGAAAACTGTAAAGCATGGTGATAAATTCGTAAAAATAAATCTTCTAAGCAATGATCATTGGTAATAAATGTACTCATTTATCAATAGAATGAACGTGAGAACAACTCAATCCATTGTTTGTCTGTTCTTTTTTTTTTCCAGGATGCATAGATTGCTCCGTGTGCTATTACCAATGTCATTCATCTCATGTAGACACACGGTATAAGAGTAAGAGACAAAGTCATTCTCATTCTAGCACTACATAAGCACGATGATTGGATCTAACCTACTAGTTCTTTCTTCTCTCTCTCCTTTTCTCGCTTTGTCAACTAACGATGAAGAAAATCTATTTATGCCATTTTCTGTTTCATTATTGAGAAAAACTCATTCTCTATCAATGGAATTATATTGGCAAATAAAGATGTTCAATTACAGAAAAAAAAAAAGAAATAGATAAGTCGAGAGGTAGGTTATTAGAAAATAAGAATAGTTATTCGACTTTTTTTTCCTCCTATTGCTTATCAACTTTTTCTTGATAACAATATTCTGATTCAGAGAAAAAAAAATAGCATAGATGAGAAATGAACTTTTTCAAATTAGAAGATGAAACATCATAGAATTGAAAAGGCTTTAGCAACATCTGTCAAATTCTTGGAGTTATAACATGCTGTGAAAAGTATATGAAAAAGAGACAAGTGACAAATAGCTTAACAACGGTTACTTCGTTGATGTCATCTTAATGGACAGATAATCTAAGCTACCAAAAAAAAAACAAGGTAATTTTTTTTAATTCTGTATGTTAATAATCATGTTCCACTAAAGTTTGGTATAAGTTTGACAAAATAGAAATTATTCAATGATCTATTATGAAAAAAGGAAGAACTAGAAATCAGCGTTCGATATTAAATTTCCTTCAAAACAGATCGAGCGCAACGTGCAAGTCAAAACTCAATTATGAATAGCATTAATGTAGTTGCTTCTTTTAGCTTTGATTTTATTTGTATGAATCTAGAAATTCTTAGAATATAAGCAAATTTCTTTATTAGGATATTTCAAAAGCCATTAAATGTGTGAACAAATTATGTCATTCAATAAATCCCATAAGAATAACGTAGAATCTATTAGGTTAGAACATATTTTATTAGTTCTGAGATTAAAAAGATTATGAGTATGTCCTCTATAGAATTTCTGTTTAACTGCAAAAGACAAAAAAAAAACTATATTCTTACATATTTATCATACAGTTAAAATTCTATCTGGCCTAATGTTTAGATTCATCCACGGAGAAATCTCAACAAACAAATTAACTTACTTAGTAAATATTGCATTAATAAAACAAATAAGAACCTGTTTTTCTTTGTGTTACTTAGATTGAACTTCTATTTCTTATAAAAACAGTTTTATGAATGTGACCGTTGTTTAAACAGATAGTGATCTTTCGTTATGATGTCTTTCTCTTTTGTCTCTGCCGATATTTCCTGTACTGTCGCCGCTCATCAACAATAAAGAGTAAGAAAAAAAAGTTGATAAAGACCTAATTACTAAAATGGTTCTGTTCATCAATTGTTCAGTTCATTGGTGAAAAAATGAAATATTATAGTTTGACTTGGCATTTTTTTTTCTTCTCATTATGTCGAGTGACATTTCTTTGTTCAAGATAATTAACGGAAAAAAAATTCAAATGTAAGAGAAAAAAGTACTCACACTGACGTTCGAGCCGAAAGTGAATGCATCTTTCTTTAGTTTATCTTCTTAATAAAAAGTTACTTTGATAATAATACCGTTCCATTGTTGATTTTTCTTTTTTAATCTTACTATTGCAAGAAAATAGCGATAGCGACGACGCCAACATCGATTGTTGTTGATGAGTGAAAATGATGTGGCAAAAATCACAGACAACTGCACACACTCGTTCGAAACACCCTTGGCTAGTAATGCTGTTATGGCACATGTGAAAGAAAGATTTGTCTATGCTCTCGTCGTCGAACGTCTTCCAAAGAAAACACTAGCATATTTCTTTTTTTTTGTTCTTTTTTGGTTTGTCGTCGTTTTTCTACAGCTATTACATGAAAAAAGATAGAAGCACACATACACAAATAACAGCAAAGATTACTTGCTTTCTTCTTTTTCCTCTATCATGCTTTCACGCTCTTTTTTTTTCTATACTTCTAATCGAATGTTATTGTTGAACGCAGAAGAAAATATAGAGAAAACGACGACTGATCGTAGTTCGGAGACCATATACAAGTATTTTACCGGAAACATGAATGATTCTTTTGGTTTATGTATTTTTCATATGTCAATCATTGACTTCCGTTTTTTCTTTTACTTACCTGTCTCCTCCACTAATGAACTCGCCAACTCTAAGATCGTGTAGTTTGCTCGGTCGAAGTTCAAGATCAAAATGTTCAATACGATCGGGCTCTTCGTGTCCTCGTTTACCAACAGAAGCACTTAATTGTTTTGTTCGAAGATTAGAGATACTAGTTAGACTAGAATAATCACACGCAATATATCAATTGATAATTCATTTTTAATTTAACGTTACCGCTGGATTTCAGCTCGTTTTTGGCGAGGAGCCTTATTCATGAGCTCTAAACAAACAAAATAAAAAAAATTATTAGTCAACAAAAAGAAAAGAAGAAAAATTACATAGGGATGTACAAAGGATACAAATGAAGTTTTGATTCGTTCAAACGATATTCTTTTCTTATATATGTTGTTATATTATTGTAGGCTGATTTTCACAATACATATCATCCTAAATGTTTTCGAACTACTGCATTATAGAATTTTAGCTTTCAATATACAACGATACAAATAACGTCAAAATTATAAGAATTCTTCAATGATTTCTGAGAATCATCAACAATAGAAAACATTATAGTCATTCGATCATTTTGCTTACTATGAGAGTAACTTATGCTTATCCTCTTCTATTGCTCTTACTTGTCCATGCCATTATGAACAGAAAAAAAAAACTTGTGCAATCTTTTTTCTTCTTTGGTGATTGAACGTGCAAAAACAAAAACATGAACGAATAAATTATATGAAAAGCAAAATGACTCTCGTAATAAATGAGTGAATTAGTAGATAAATGCCGTTTTTTCTGAATCAAATTATACAATTCTTGTTTTTTAACTAAATGAAACTAACCCACTTAGAGTTTTGAATGATGCAAATTCGATTATATAATCTATACTGATAGCATATTAAATACTTCGCAAGATGAAAAAAAAAAGAATTTCGATCTATTATAATAAGTAATCGATCAAGATAGAGAACAGATACATATATGTTAATGAACAATTTATGAATTTGTTTAAAGAAATTCCTCGAAGCAATATATTTTACGTAACGTTACAAATAAAGCATAAAATATATTTATATATATATTTTTTTTCTAAATGCAATTCAAAAGCTTCATGTTCTATAAACGTTATGATTCTATCACTATAATACGAAAACATCATAAGATAAAAATCCCTGTATAGAATTGATCTAATTCTCTAGTGCGCATGTATTGTAAATATTATCTTTCACTAGAATGAAAACATCTGAGAAAAAAGTATTCCTTTAGGGGAATGAAAAAATTTATTTAACATGTTTTTATGCTTATGTTTATCAATTTCAATCTCACCTCAAACGAAATGACGAGAAAATCGCCATTGTTCGTCATTTGTTGCTCGTGTCCACCGATTAATTTTTCAAATGAAATGAACGATTACTGTCTTTTGTCTTTGTTGTTGTTTTCTGACTGATTAATCAATATAGATGATGACCATCACTTTGACATGAAACTATTACATACAATCGCTTTTTTTTTTCTTTGATTATACCCGAGAAAAATCTCGTTTTTTTTTCTTTTATATAAATTTATTCATCATTAAATCTCGGACGCGATAATATATAATTAATCTCGCGTTTTTCTTCTTCTTCTTTTTTTTACCTTATAAAAACAAATCATTAGGTACATTCGTTCGATGTCCATCAATGCTATTCCAATCGACTTCAAGTGGTTTTTTCAGTTCGCCCCACTATATATGCAATTTCAATTGAACAAGAATATTGGATACCATTGAAATGGAACAAGGCTCTCGTTTTACGTCTCTATAGACCATGAATGACATTTTGAGTGGGTCGCAAACACTTCGCTTTCCATTTTCACATTCTCAAGGATATTTTCTCGTTCGTTTCTTCATGTTGTTTCATCTTTTCTCTTTAATCGATCGCTTTCAGTGAGTATGCGCAGAAAAAGGTGGCTTCGAACGACAGTATCATGAACTATTGTATGCATTCATTATCAACAAGATTTTCCTATTCTTTTTTTATCATTATTTGGTTAGCGATGTGGTTTTCAGCATTTTCTCTTTCTTCCTTTCTTTTTTTCTTGCTCATTTTTTTTGCTCATATAATCATTAACTGCTACAACATCTATTGCGGTTTCTTTCTCGTTCGTCTTCATTTTATGATTACCGTCAGTATGATCTTAGTGGTGTATTGGAAAAAAAGAAAATAAAAAACAGAGGCCGAATGGAAATGCATTGGCTTGCTTCGAAATTTTAGCACGCTCGGTAAAATACGAGTATGCTTATTTTTTTTTATTATAACGGCGTACGACTGAGTCATTATATATATTTTAAATGGTAACGATCAACAAACATACCTTTTGTAATAATCTGTAGGCGTAGAAAGAATAACAATTTCATATCGGCCTCATGCTCAAATTTCTTTTTTTTTCTGTCAACAATCAATCATCACGATGATCAGGTAGACGCACATAAATAAGACAAGATATTAATAAAAAAAAAAAAACAGAAAATAATTTAATTGTTCCACGTGAATTTTGAAAATAATATTGTTTGTTAATGTTGTTGTTTACCAAACAAAAAAAGCATATAAAGAAAATGAAAATCTACAAGGATTGATCATGTTGTTCTATTATTGTTATTATTATTATTATTATTATTATTGGTATCATCTAATTGCATGAATATAATCTCTCATCCTCTCCACTTTCTTATATTGTTAGATCGTGTGTGTGTGCACATGCAGATACTCTCATTTCTTTTTGCTATCGCCGAACGAACGAACTAACATCAGATAGACATAGACAAAAAAAGAAGAAAAAGTGTTATTTGGTGAAAAATCTCAAAAAAAAAGAAACGTTGTCATTGTCGACAATGCCAATTCCTTGCCTGCACACATTTACAAATGAAAGCAATGAACAACCTCGTTTCTTATTATGTTGTGGTTTTATGTAACCATTCATCATCATCATCATTATCATCATCATCATCTTAAGAAAAAATAAATTCAATCTTTCATATATTATCTCTTCCTTCCGGCTTTGGTCTGACTAGGTCACTATTATTTCCAACATAGAGAATAGAACGTACTCGTTTCAAGTTTTTTTTCTACACAAAAAGTTTATCTCAAGAAAAACAAAAAGAAAAAAAAGACTCTAATAATTTTAACAACAATTACTAGTAATCGGGATGGCGTGATAGCCAATGCACAAGAAACGCAAACATTCATACGTAAAACCTTCTGCTTCATAGAATGTAAAGAATAGCTTCAGAAAAAAAATACTAATAAGAACAAATTCGCTTCTTTCTCTTCTTCTATCGTCTAGATAATTCTGCTAAATTATATTTGTCTGAGATCAACAGCGAAACTATATTTATAGCTGTTTAGTAAAATATAGAATAGACGAATGTGAACGATCGATCCGGAAACCGAATCGTTCAACTACGATCAACAAAACCATTTCAAAATCTCATAGGAACCTCCAGTATTATCCTCACGTTCGTACATTTATAAATATAAAAAAAAGAAGAATGAACAAGAACATAACAACTATTTAAGTTAATCAAACAATATCAATAGGTTATGTCTCATTCCCAGAAGAATTGAAAGATAGCACGCTCTATATGACATACAAGATTATTAATTGAATATGTTGATCTTTGTATTTTTAATGAAAGAAAAAACTCCAACTATTCTTGAAAAGAGATTTTATATTCTATAACTTGCCTTACTATTTGGTTTGGAATCGCAATATATGTCAAATTATTTTTGTTTTTCATGACAATAAATACAAACTAATCCTATATAAAAACAACATTAGTAGTAACTATGTTGACGTACAATATTACATGGATATATATATATATATATATCAATCTAAATGAATAGATATGTATGCCAGTCATCTATTGAGCTCTTCTAAACAGATTTTGATAACAGAAAAGAAAAGTTAATGAGCACTTATTCTATACTTGGAAGTACCCTTTGACTTTTTTAATCTGTCAAGAAAGCTTTCAACATAATATCTTTCGTTAAATTAAGAAAATAAAACAACAGCAAAAAAATTTATATGACCATTTGTTTGTGATGCAATAGACATATAATAATCATGTAAGTTATAACAAAATTAACTATACACAATTTATGTATGACAGTGGAAGTTAAGTCGAAAATTAATTGAGTTAGACATATACATAAACGAATGTGTATCACGTCACGCAAGTTTTTGTCCTTAAACATCAAAGATAAAAGAATAACCTCAGAAAAAAGAAATTTTTTTTTTGTTTATTTATGATATTGAATATGAGAGAGACATAAACCATTAACTAACAATAGATCATTCGGAAAGTAAAAAAAAAGAAATTCTTATGTGTTGAGAGCTTGTTGTGTTAACAGTTTGTCAGTAAGAGCATCACAAGTCAACGTTATTAACGTCAAAATACGTTGTCGATTATGGTATACATATATATATACGTATATATTTATCTATATATATGACTGTGTTGAAAAAACAGATAGGCAAGCGAGACAAAAGAAGAAAGAATGTGTGCATTATTATTGTGTTAATTGTATCAATAGTAAATGCGCAAGAACTGATGGCTTAAATTATGTTGTAACTGTTACTACTACTATTACTGCCCTTTGCTACCAGTGGATGTTCAAAATAACAGTCCGATATCCGTATGTCTCTCTACATGGGAAAGAAAAAGGTTATTGTTATTTTTCTGACAACTCCCAGATGCTGATTAATTGAATATTGTCAGGTTCATAGGAATATTAGAAATTTGAAAAATCTTCATATTTTCTCTTTTTACTCTTAAAAATATAATAAACAAATGATAGTTTAGACATTTGCAATCACTCTTGAAGATATCTATATATATAGTATATATTTTATTAGGAAAAAATATTTATGTTAGAAAAGAAAGGGGAGAAGTGACTAAATTATAGCGAATGACACAACAAGCATTAATCATTAGGATAATAAGAATGTTCTTTACCACCGTCTCTCTCTTTCTTCATCTCGTGAACGACACATTTGGGAAATTAAGAGAAGGGAATAAGACAGCCATATGAGTGAAAAGTTCATCAATAACTTGAAGCAATCAACCACAAACAAGGAAGAGAGAAGAACAGAAGGATCGAACATACTGTAAAAAAAACCCACTAGGCTAAATTACACCATCGTTTCTTTTTCTTATTGAATCATTATTATTCCATGTTTTTTTTTTCAGGTATGGATTACATAGAAAAAGAAACTAACTAACTTGCCGACGGGTCCTAATCGGAAAAGGCATAAAAAAAACGAATTCAGTACCATGAAAATCTACTAATTGGAAGTCACTCGTTAAATATTAACAGGCTAATCAAGCGTTGCAAGCGTTGCTTCCTGATAGTGTCCGAATAAAAAGAGAAGTGCGAATGAATGAACACAGTTTTTTTTTTGATATTTTTTACTTTTACTTGCATGTGTGTAGGTGATATAATCTTGTTCTATATTTCATGTCAATAATTAGAAGTATCATATTAATAAGAGAACGGAAGTTTTTCCATAATGTCCTTTCGTTTGACAAAATTCTTTCTCAATAAGAAAAAAAAATATCTTTATATAAACATAAATGTCACAATCACTTCATCTTTTCTTTTTTGGAAATTCCATTTGTTCGATAATTATAATATAATTGATAATATGATAACTGTTACTAATTTAGAACAAAATAGGACAAGAACAAAATGTACTTTCACAGTTGATATATTTGTCCGTATCGTCTTCTTTATCCGTCATTTTCCTTTAGTTATAGAAATGATGAAAGTACATTGTCTTTCTTTATGTCTTATTTTGTCTTGAATAACTGACATACAAATTATTTGCCTCAAAAAAAGAAGGTTGACACCTCGATATCTGCGTGCGTACTCGACCATTATACTGATTATCTTGTTAACTCCTATCTCTATTTCCTTTTATTGATTCTTCTCAAACTCTAGAATACATATGTGAATTCTCATGTGAGATGTCAATCGAATTTATAACTACTCACTGTATGCATATAGGACCATTGATGGCGAAATCGAAATGATCCAAGGTGCATGTCGGAATCGAATTGCACCGAGAAAAAAGAGAAAGAACTTGAAGATAATGATGACAAAATATTTATTGTATATTTGATTGTGTTGATGAAGGAATAGAAGACGGAGAAGTGTCTATGATGGTAGTAGTGGTGCTTGTTGAAATAGTTGATTGCTCAATTTCGTATTGGTGCGTGTTTCTCGTTGTTGAAGCTTCGTTGTCGTATTAGTCGTCGATCGATGATGGTAGTGGTGTTTGTGACATCGTAGGTTTTTCTCGCCGTTGTCGTTCTCAATCATCTGTGCAGTCGTTCGGTCTGCGGTTGTTATTATGATTTGTTGTTTGAAAGACACAGCGAGACAAGAGAGCGAAAGAAAGAGGGCAAAAAAAAAAGGAAATTGTCGAAAGAAAAAAGAAAAGAAAGTGTGCGTATGTGTGTGGTTATCCCACAAAGAGCAATAATAAAAGAACGAGCACGATGAGCTTCTTTTCTATCACAATCTAGAATTTATATGCGAACGAATAGACATATCTTTCTTTTTAATACCTTCATTAACAAAGAAAGAGATGCTAAGGGAAAAAAAAACGACAACATTATACTTGTTTTTTCTTGTTTATAGCCATCATTTTTAATTGTGGTATATTATTGTTAAGCATGAAGAACAAGAAATGAATAGACAACAAAAATTGATTTTCTTCGTCCTTTGTCTTGCTTTTAATATTACCGCATTGTCTAATTGCTTGTCAGAGACCTTGGCTATCCTTCTTCTCTTTAGCGTTAAACCCGGTCATTGCATGATGGTCTTTTCTTGTCTCTCTCTCACATCATTGTATCACGCAATGACAAGCTTTGTTGTAATGATCGCTCTCTCATTTCTTTGGCTTCTTCTTCTGTGTTTTGGTAGCTTCGGCATCACTGCTATTGCTCCTTCTTTCTCACACTTTTCTCCTGTCATCACTATCATCGAAATGGTACGGACGACAATAGAAAACAACAGTCATCTATCCAACACGATCATCCGAACACGATTCATGCGTATATATCCTCGTTTGTTCTTGTTAAGTGGATACTCACAATGACGAATGCAACAGACGACAAAAAAAAGGAGAAAAAAAAGGAACAAAGAAAGCGATGGATAAGGATAGATCGATGTCGTTTACATTGAAGGACTGATTTACAATGTGCACATTCGCACTCAGCTTAATAACACAGTTTTTCTTCATTCGTTCGGAAAGAAAACTAAGATGCAGAAAAAAAAAAGAAACGAGAGGGATTATTATCATTGTCCTCTACTTTTTTTAATGACTAATCAAGCATCGTATGTGTGAACAAAACTAACACAGAATGGTGATAGATTATTTAAAGTATAAATTTAGATTATATGAACATTGTTCGAAATTATTTTCAATGTTTTCTGTACTTTTTTTAAAGATTTATCCAATGAGAGATATTTCACTGATAATATAAATATATATTTAATGTTATGTAATTCAAACTCATTAGTTATTAGAAATCATCATAATCATCATCTTTTTCTTTCCTAAATTATATATATTATCAAAAAAAATTGATATTTATCAGTTTTCTCTTGCTGATATTTGTAGTTATATTCTAGACTATATTTTAAGGTTTCCTTGATTTCATCATTCTATGCTATATTTATTATAATTTGCATCTATGTTCTATTTAAGAATGTAACAGATCAACATACCTTCTTCCCCATTAGGCTGTTCTGAACAGTGCCAACAAGAAATAGTATTGACTTTACCAGTCATCAAATATATATATATATATGTGATGCTTGTTCAGCAGTGTACAATCCAGTGAAAATGTCAATGGCAAAATGGTTTCTATTATCACTAGATATACATATACTCTTATTCTCCCTATCTATCCAAACATAAGTTATCAGCAGAAGAATAAAAGCACAACAGGGTGCTAACTACTAAAGGATAAAGCATGCCATGATCAGATGCAGTGCTATAGGCAATACTTTCTATTCATTAAATAAAACGAAACAAGCACTAGTATTCAACTTACAAAACAGAACGAAATCGATGCATTGCCTGAATATATTCAATTGTTTTTGTCGTTTTTTAGACCATAACATTTTATCATTATCACTTTATCTGATTTGAATGATTCTTCATATGATTGATTAAATTATCATATTTGACTAATAACATTGGCTGTTGATCGTTCATGTTGAATTTCTTCTATTTCATAATTATACATAGCAATATAAACTGTTTTATATGCTAAACGAAACAAGCAAGAAAAAATTCTTTTAAACATTTGAATACTTGATATTGATTATAATACAAGAACATGTTTTAAAATAAAACTTGTTATATATATATATATATATGTTCAATTTGACTTTTCTGGTATTTCATAAACTATTAAATGTTATATGCAGATAAGATCAGATCCCATATCTACAAAATGTTTTCTTTTCCTGTGGAATAACTAACAACAGTTGGTTATCTTCAAGTATAAAAATGACGAAAGAGGAATACTAAGGGCATGTATTTAGCACTTTCTAAAAAAGAAGTGCATTATAACTCGTCAATACATGTGACATTTATTAGAAAAAATAAGACATGTTCTACATATCAACTTTTGGTCCTATGTATAAGAAAAAACTACGTCGGTTTTAAGGAGTATGATTAATAATAAATGTTAAATTCGACAATAAGAAACTCCTCATTCAGTGATATATAGTTTTGAGGTATTTATTATTTGTGTGCAAAAATTTTTAAAAGAATCTGATCGGACATGTTTTCCGAAAGTCAAAAAACTCGAATAGAAAGAAGGGCATCAGATAGCTTTTGTGCAACTTCGGTTACAATTTTTCTTCTTACAGCGATGACTTTTGTGTGATGCTAACATAGTTGATCTAACGTACAAGAGATTGAACAACAGATAGTTTAATTAAAAATTTAATTTAGGGCTTATAATGTGAGGAAAAAGTTTTGTTTGAATATCTAATAGAAAAGTTGTGTCCTGTTTCTTATAATATCATTTACAAGAGGATTCCGTAGGCTCTCTTTTTCATATTAAATATACGTAGATTTTCTATCAGCCTAAGTTACTTGGCTGTGATCACTAGTTACGAGAAATCAATGATACCTGACAGGTATGGTTGTGTGCTTATAGGTAGTTTTATGAATGTGAACGCGAGTAGATGTGAGTGTTTTTGTTTGCAGTTAGTTGTTGGCTTAAGTATGTTTGTATGTGTTTCTGCGAGGAGACACGTATCGACGTGGAACGGATGACGTGAACTGTGAAAGGTGCGTTGGTGAAAGTGGCTAATGGCCTCGATGTTTAGGTCGCTGCATGGGTCGATACGTATAGGTAGCGATGGTTGGGTGCGTGCGGCTGATTGTGAACATGGCTGTCTTCTTTCCATATTTAATTCTGCGGTGTTGAAATCACAGGTTTTTGCCTACTTTCAATGACTGATTTCAGCCTTACGATGTGTAGTCAACTCAATAAAAAGTACGAGCAAATAAGAATGTATGAAGTGAATCATTGCAAAAAAGTCAAGAATGAATGTTTGTGTTTCTTTTTATAATTTTTTGTTTAACTTTAACGACGTAATATGTCTTCCTTCTAGCACTACAAGCATATGTAATGGAAAAAACTTGAGAAGCCATTATTATTGTTTACCTTTGATATGTTTCTTTAAAAATACATTTTGCTATTACTCTTTCACGTAGGTTTAAATTTTCAGTATACTCAAAGTAGGATGTAGACGTGAGCATGAGTCAATAAAGAACATACACACCTATCCATGTCCTTAATTTTTATAGTCATAGTCTTTAAAACGATAGTAAAGAAATGTTGATAATTTTTATACTCTCAAAATCCGTTTCCTTAGAAAAATTATGGGAAACCAAGTCGTACCAGCTTCAGAAGCATAACAACCGCACCCGTCGTCATCGTCAAAATTGTTAGATGTAATGAAAAAATATGTTCAATCAAATTTCTGCTATCATTCAAGTGCATTAATAAATGCACATGTAACCAATGTAGTACCAGGACGTGTTGCTTATCAAATTGATTTGTGGATATTAATTGAATCTCGTCATGTAAAACAAATACAGTAACCTTATCATGGTGAACCAACACCTCGTGAACCACTTCGCAACGTATGGTACTATGATTTTTAGCGGCCAACAACCGTCTTGGAAAAGAAGCAGAAGTTAGTGGTTAATCTTGAGCAAACACGTTGAAGAACCACCTGTTCGAAATGTAATGGTCACGGCCGCCACATCTGTTATTCATGTCGAGGAAATGCCGGAAAACGTTGTTACCATTGCAGAATCAGATCTTGGATCGATAATGGCATGTATTACAGAACTCGTTGTTCGTATTGTAAGGATACAGGTATTATACGTTGGTCAAGTTGTAACTCTACTGGTTTAATCGATTGTTCAACTTGTAGAACCCGTGGCGAAATATTATATGGGTTTCAGATGACAATTGAACGGTATACAATTCATTCTATATCCTATCAATCAAACACTTCACTGCCACCTAAATAATTCTTAAAGCTCCTGGAAAACAATCCTATTGGTCATTTGATCAAAGCTGGTCAAGTACTGATTCATTTGATAATTATTTTCACAGTGTATTCTCTAATCAGCATACAGACTATCCAGTGAATCTTAACGAATTAACTGAAAATTTTAATAAAAAGCATTTGATGAAAATCAAAAAAGATTATCGTATTGTTAAATTGAAATACGAGATGCTAAAATTGGATATAACTGAAGTTGAATATGAAATTGAAGGATTTACGAACAAGAGAGACATGAATATGGGTGAGTTCTGTCGAAAAAAAGGCTCTAATAACCTTTTCACGACGAGCTGCTGTTTTTTCTAGGTAATAAATTTAGATTATACTACTACGTAATGGACAAGAAAAATAAACCATTGATCTACGAAGCCGATTATCCACTAAATACCTGTGGTTGTTGTGGCATTGGATGCGCACATTATTCAAAATTCTGTATAATATCGTAGGAAAGAGCCAAGTTTAAAATAACAATGTACTGTTATTCTATTTATGTTATCAACATTCAAATAAACTAGCAAAAAACTATGACTAGTCTTGCAGAGCCATATTTCATAAAAGCGACATTGTAGACAATAAAAAAGTCTGCATGTTACTATTCTTGTGGTCCTACACTAGTTTTTTTTATAGAGGCGTAGGTCATAGAGAGTGCTTCCATGGTCTAGAGCGTTGCTTTCAACTTTGTCTCATTCGACATAAAAATTTTAATATATCAAAGTTGCCTACAATGTGAACGACAATGCATAAAAATGCCAACAGTTCATTATTTTGAGCCAAATATCTAAATATGCGTAGAACTTATCAAGATATATATCCTCAGAAAATTGCAGCTCTATCAGGATAGCCATTCTTGAGAAGTGTCTCATCAGAATTCCGCTTGATAGAAATGCTTATTTTTAGGATTTTTCATAAGACGCACATAAAAAATCAACGATTCAATATTTTCTAAAACGGTTTGCCATGAAATTCATAAAACTCTTTTCTCTACAACATGTACTAAATTAAGTAAAATTGGACGGCCTCAATGAACATGTTATTTATGGTTATGGTTGTGTTTTATGTGGCCTAGCTCATATGTGTAAACGAACAAAAATTGTTTTATATCAATCATAATTTTTATTATAATTAAGTTTTAGCGATGAATAATAGTAGATGCATATTTCGAACGAATATCATGCTCATAGTTATTAGTAATCATATATCAATTATATAAAAATAGAGAGAACAATAAATAGTTATTGATTTACTTGTATAGTCATAAACGGTGACATTTTTCATACGTTATTAGCATAAGAGAGAAAAAACGAGAGATACTTCCTGAATAATATTCATAAAGGTTTGGAATCATATTTGATAATAGATACTTGAAGGACAGTATGATACATTTATTTTCGAGTATGTTAAAAATATTTCAATACTATTCAACTATCTTGAATCAAGTTTCATGATCTACAGAATATATTTAAATATAGTCATATAAGTTGTATGTACACTGATATTCTTGTTCTTTTCTCTTATTGATTTTTTTAATGTTGATAGTCATGCTTCATTCGTTACTCTTTATTTCTCTTAGTCATTATCTGTGGGACTCTTTTTGCACAAAGAGTCACTAATTTGATGTACGCAAGGAACACATTAATATAGAATGTGTCGCATGCATCGTACTTTGTCATAAATAGTGAATGTATCAACCAGAGTTCGCTATGGTCACGTTTCTTACTTGTTTTTTTGTCGGAACTCAATAATTGTTACTTTTTCACTTGAGTTCAAGTTAGTAGTATCTCTTAGTGTAGTTCAAGATAATGAGATCTTAAGAGGGGGTCCGCGAGAGGACCACCCTAGGTCGCCGGGGAAAAATTTTTCTTTTTCGATTTTATTTTCTTAAATGATAGGTTTAGGTAAACTATACTTAAATCCAAAATATTAGACCATTTGGTTTTACCTATGAAAAATGCCACCTAAAACAAGTTTGAGGGGGTCAAAATTGACCCTAAAAAGTCACTAAAATTGGGTGTGATCAGTATTTTGGCAATTTCTCATGAATGGTTTGACCGTTTGAGATCAGACACCTTCAAAATTTCAAGATATCCTACACTCTGAGATTGCAGTATTTTGGGCTTTTCTTGAGTGGTACAGGCGATACTAAACTTCTTCTTTTACCAGACATAGATCTTGTCAAGATACATCTTTTGACATTAAATTGTCAAGACAAAAAAATCCGGGGGCCAAGTTAGCATGGACCACACTGTGGCCTGTTCTACCTAGTCAACATTGATCCTACCCCACAAAGGCATACAATTTCTACAGAAATCACGAAAATGGACCTCAGATTCGTGTTCAGCTTGGAAAACTGGGCTAGATAGGTTATTTTAGATTGATTCCTTATTTGTACCAAATGTGCTGAAGATCATGGGTCCACTTCATGAATATATGATAGATATATGCAACGGTGTTTTGATAATAATTCACCAACATTAATAGCTATCGAGTTCGGATTTTTACCATTCGATAGCTCTTTTCGAAAGCTACAAAACTATATATTTTTCAGGCTTAAAACTCTTGATCATCTAAGCCATACCGACACACATTGGTCTTGAAACACGAGTTTATGCATTTTTGCCCACTGTTTAGCCACTTGTTCGTTACAAAACAACAAATTGAATCAAAATCAATATCATATTCGGAATCAGCGTTAAAAACAAAGTCGATCCATGTATGTTTCAAGAGATTTTGAGAAATTGTTTTTTCTATTAAAAAAACATCCCTATACTCCCCTTCAAGGTTCATGAAAAAATGATTTTCCTCAAAATCATGTTCTAGTCGTTTAATCTTTCGCCATTTTAGTTTTTTTGAAATTAGAGATGCTCAGCTATTTCATTCCACACAATAAATGGCATTTCTGAGAAGAATCATTTTTTCATGGACCATGAGGGGGAGTAAAGGATCATTTTTCCANGGGTGTCTTCTTTTAATTTTGAGCAACATGGCTCCGTTGATTTTTGATAGGTTTTACAAAAGAAGCTGTAATAAAAAAAAAAACATGCATTTTTGATGATATGCTCAGCATTTTGATCTTTTATTCAGTCATATCGGACGCACTGTGACTGAGAAAGCACGGCGATTTATTACCTTTGAGACGTTAATATCGCCTGAAACGAAGCACTTGGGAACCTTGAATCTAAAATTACTTTTACTCTATTGAACAAGATCTATCTAGTGTAAAAGTTTGAAATTTTTCTCATCAGCCCTTGTCTTAAAGTCCCGGAAAGAGAATGGCTCTCGTTAATAATCCTTTAAATTTAAAGATAAAATTAAAATGTTTCCTTTAACACGGCATTCAAAGTTAATGTTAGAGTAAAATGGATTTTATTTTTTTATGTTCCGTTGAATAAAAAATTTTTTATACCGAAGAAGAGCCAGGATGACCAAACCGAACTTGCAACCGATACGGTTTTTTCCTTATCAGTATTGTTAATAGATTGGCTCGCATATACCTAGCATCTTCATGAGTAAACTTTTATTAATTAAACATAATAAATTACAAAATAAAAATTGTGATGTTTCATTACAAAAAAATAATGACAGGCTTTAAATGTTGCTGATCGTTACTGAATACTATTCTGAAGAGAAATTGTTGAATTATCAAGACGAAACTGACTGTAAAATTTATTTTCACGAATCAATAATGATCTTTAAAGATCAAGCAATAATTTACATCATTGAAGTTTTTCAGCGAGAAATAAAAAATGTTATCCAATAACAAAAAGACTCATCTCTTTCCTTAGATAACATATATACAAACGAAGAGCTATTTATTCCTGATCTTCGAATAATTGAAATATTGAAACCAAACGTAATAATAATGATTCTAGTATTAATGTAATTCATCGTGTTTTACGATAAAATTTTTCAAAAAGTTCAGTTTCAATTTAAACAGTTTCTATGAAAAAATAAAAAAAAACATTATTCAAGTCAATTAAATTAGCCAAATATATGAAAAGTATTTTTTGAAGACTATTTCAATGTGTTGGATTAATTCCATTCTCATCACAACTTTTTTAAACAAAATTCAGAATAAGATCAGTCACTTGATTATCATTATTTAAAAATAAAATCGATTGTCAGTGTCATGTCAAACAATAGTTAATGTTTCATGAACATCTCATATACACTAAACATATTTTCATTTTACCTTTATTTAAAAAAAACTGTGAAAAACAAACTTAAACGGATCATTTGTACTATAATAAAAAATTACTTGTTACACTATGTTCATTATCATTAGTTATATGTCAATCACCATTGATTGAATATAATGAATGAAATCTTTATTCTTCAGATATTTTTTATGCATAAAGACGTATCTCTTCTGCAATTATTTTTAATACTGTTTTATCATGTATTGTTCTTACATAATAATACGATTATTTATCAACAGATGATTCATTTGTACTTTTTTTGTCTGTGAAATATAGAAAGAAGATGAATAATAAAAAAAAACCTTCATCTCTTACAGATCCTTGATATTTAAATGTATCTGTTGATCATGTTGATAATCAATCTGTAACTCCTCAAATATCAGTATTATTTTGATTACAATCTACATGTGATCAATATAAATTTCTTATGTGAAGTTGAATATTAGAATAAAATAACATTTCTCAAAATCACATATTTGCTTGGACAATATGACATTGAATTTTCTTAATTATTCTATAAAAACTGGGTATCACCACTCCCGGCCCATTCGGCATTTCTCTCGAAGCTTTTTGTCACCAGATGACGTACTAAATGAGGTCTACGACAATTAGTTGCAGTGTAGAATTGGTCGCAATGCTGAAAAAAAAACGGGTAAAAAAAGGAAATTTCTTAGCATTATAGAGAAATAGCTCGGACGCGAGTTTCAGAAAATAACTAACAATCTATTCAATAACAAGATACATTAGATATGAGTATAAATACAAATGTTTAGTAAAATCTTATAATTGAGCATGATATCGTACTTCTGCTTGTTACGATTTTCACTATTCGACAATAGATATCCTTTTCGGCTTTTTGTAACAGTTTGATAAATTCAAAATATAAATGTCTACATTCAATAGCCGTCTATGCTTGAGATCATCAACAAATTCATTTCATAAGTTAAATCTTCATTTTTCACATGTCACCCCGATCTCTGCGTGATGCTGTATGTGATTCAATCACATATTTGAAAAATTGAGTTTTATGTCAACTGAATTAGGAAACACTCTTCTATCAAACATGCAACCAATTGACGTAACCTCACTGTTGTTCGACTATTGGTCGTTTTGTCCTACTAAATAAGGTGAAGCATAATTAACCGTCAGCAATGTACATAGGCACGTAATCCGTCGCAAATACCGTCGATCACTCTATTCAGTATTAGACTATTCCATATCATATTTTTATAAACGAATACTATTTATAAGGCAGTTATAATTGCACTCTCATTTCATATATATAAAAGGATAAAATAACTCGTTTAGAAGACTTATCTAACGAAATATTCTTCGAGATTTTCGACTATTTAAATGCACTTGAGAGTTTTATGGCATTTTCGTCATTCAATCAACGTATTTCATCAATTCTCTCGTTAATTCATCTGCGTATTGTCGTTTCATCATTTCATTGTCGTCGTGAAATGGAAATTCATTCTTCATATCTCATCGATCATGTAAATCAAGTGGTTTCACTTTCTCTTGAGGATTCAATTCTTGATCTTTCATCTGTTATTTCTTTCTTCTTTAATCGACATACATTTGTAAATCTTGAATTATGTGCTTTTTATACAAATCATTCGTCACTACGACTACAAAATATTATTCAACAACTAAAAAGCTACAATAAACTTAGATCATTTAGATTAATCTTAGCACATTATATAGAATTTCATAAAACAGAAAAACAATATTTAAGTGAAACTATTTTGACACATCAATCATCTGCACTTCGCTCACTTGAGCTTGAATATTACTGTAATCATTCGCACTTACGTTAGCAACTGTCGTTACTCTTAATTGGGCATTCACATCACTGACTTTGACATTTTATGATTTACCTCATAAGTTATCAATCTATTGTGTTTCACATGTGCTTCGTATCTATCGTGTATTGCAACGTCGGGTGTGGGGTGCAGATGTGCGTGTGGGTTATTTTTGACAGAGAGAAGAACACACAGACCCACAACCACTCTATACTCTCCAAATTTGAAGAAGTTGCCATGAGCGGTTTTGTCCTTGGGTGTGGATGTAGGCCTTCTATTCTTCAACACCCACACCCATCCACAGCCAAACTCACACACCCACACATCCACGCCCTTAAGAATATATCGTCTTAATCATAATTGAAACACTTCATTAATCGTTTATCTAGAAACTAAATAGTTTATTGAGTTAAGTTAGAAAAAAATTAGTGTAAGTTTATGAACAGAACTATGCTTCAATGTTGGCTACCACTATTGTTAAATCGAAAAATTCTTGAAGGAACATGTTAATTTTTTCTAGAAAGTAAATAAATTTCAACAGAAATTAGAAAAAATAGCTATAATGTAGATAAATTTACTCATCAAGTTTAGTTGTATTTTACGAAAAACAAACAAATAGTAGAATATCAAACTGACAAGCAAAATAATAACTGCAATAAGATATCCAATATTTGGGCTGGATACAACAGGTGCAATAATAAGATAGATAGAAACTAATATCATGAAAATAATCACAGGTATTGGAACCTATAAAAACACAAAATATTTTTTCATTTACAGTCTATAGAGAAAATCAAGCATACTTTAATAACTCGAAAGGCTTTACTTTTCGTAAATTTACAGCAGATTGTAGCAAAAAATGTTAGTCCAAAGAAGAGCCAAGCAACGAAACTGAAAAAATCGATCAAATTCCCGATATTACTGGGAATACAGTAGATCATGGTAAGAATGGTCTTAAGAAATAAAGTCAACAAATAAATACTTCCAAATCAATTAATAGATTCATCTAATACGAACCATAAGCATAATACTTGGTAATGGTGTTAATCGTTGTTTTTGAATGCAAGAAAAAATTTCAGGCAAATATCCATAACGTGCACCAACCATAAAATAACGACCAGATGTGAAAATCGTTGCATTGGCACTGCCCAATGCACTAAATGCGATCAGGATAGGCAATACACGAACAACAGGACCCAATACGGCTTCTCCCCATGTCTGACAATATTCGTAAAACAAAATATCTAACAAAATTACATATGTGAATGCTTAAATTTGTGCGTAGTGAAAATTAGAGTCTATCTATTGACGTATCTTGTGCCTCTGTTAGTTTAAAAACCCGATTGAGAAAGTGAAACAATTCGAATAGATTGAATAAATCTACTTTAAGGGAAATTTGTTTCAATAGAACATGGTTGGACAATTGTATTTTGAAAAAACAATATCAAAATAATCTCTTGATTATCCATTTACGTGCAATTGAAGATCAATAATATCAATAGAACATCTTCTGAAGCAATTGGTTGCAGGTTAGGTGAACTGATACTTCAGTATTAAGAACAACTTATGAGTCAATGAACTCTTTGAGTCTCAATTTATTTCTACTAGAGAGTGATGAAGAGTGGGTAGAGAAAACATGTATAGCAGTTTCCCTATTATTGACTTTAACCGATTAATCTGGAACATTTATGACTTTATTCTCAAAGTAAATATTTTTCATTCAGATAACTAGATTGATATTTACCATAGCAACAGCATCGGAACTGAGCAATTCAGCTTTGTTCATCACTGTGAAATAGGATATGTTGGTGAGAAGATATAGAATAACCACTGATGAAAGAGCCACTACAATTGACAACCATAGATTTCTATCAAGCATGTCAAAGAATCAATGAAATATGTTTAAATGATCCTTTTTTTTCAAATATAGTTACCTTTTCGGATTTTTAAGTTCTTCAGTCACTGAATTCAAACTTGCCCATCCGCCATAGGCCTGAATAGAAAGCAAGTGAAATACCTAATGGATTGTTTGTTGTACCTATTTAGGTTGAATAAGCATGAAACAAATTATTAATCATTTCAATAAAAACTGTCAACTACCATCAAAGCCACTTTTTAAAGTTTGAGTATAACCTGCTCAGAATAAAATTATTCTTTTAAAAGTTTATTTTTCTCCCTTCTATAGATCTTCACAAACCTTGTCCAATGCGTACGAGACCAGCCACAACAATTACTAATATTGTTACCATTTTGGATATGACAAAAGCAATATTTAGCCGATTGGCTGCCGTCACACTGATTCCATTTACAGTGCCGAGAACTCCTAAATCGTCATGTATTTGCAAGTGCATCAGAGAAAGAAACAAAAATGACTCAATTAACAAACCGACTATAAAAGTTGCCAGCATTTTGACCAGTTCTATTGGTGGACCGCAACCTAAACTGATTGACTAAAAATGGAATATAAATGTATATGTTTGTCTTTACTGTCCATAACTCCCGATAAAAAATATGTTGAAAATGTTAAAGAAAGAATAGCACCACTTGACGGTAGAAGAATGAATGTATTCGCCCCATTGAAGACAAAAGCAAGTACATCACCGGTACGAGCATGAACTGATCCGATTCCTGGTTTATAGATCGATTAGTGACAAACTTCCCATGAAAAAAAGTGCAAAACAGTGCTACAACGCCAATTTTTCAAAAAAAACGCTTTCTCTTCGTTTCAACCCGTCATACTCTATCTTAACGCATCATTTCAACTTGAAAAATGATTGAAAAAGTATCGATTGAACATGTTTTATTTTTCCGATCGTCGCTGTTTAAAAACATTATTCGAATGCTGGTGCTTTTTGGCGTTTGATACATTTAATTGTCATGCATTTACATGCGCTTTTGAGTGTTGTTGTACAGGAAAATAAGTCATTTTTTTTACAGACGTGTTGAAGTACAATATTTATGTTGTTGCTTTCTCTTTTTTTTTGAGAAAAAATGAGCTATTTCAAAAACAAGTTAAATCACTATTTACATTCCTATTTTTAGTGAAACCGTATTTTTATAGAATAAAAGTTTATAAATTATAAACAAATACTTCATTATATATTAAACTCAGAAATCTATCACTTAAATATGATTACTCTCGAGATATTCATATGATTATAGTACATCAGAATGTATTTGAATATAAGAAAACAAAATTAAGTTATATAAAAAGCTGTTAGCGCAATCCCTTGCGGGATTAAAAATGTGAAACACGATGGATCTATTGTTACTAGTTGAATGGAAATTGTTTTGTTCCATTTCTTTGCGATATATTTGTACCTAACGGTTTATCCAATGCTTTAGAACTACAGTTTCTCTGTTACGATCTGTGATGGGTCCCAAGTCCTGTCTATCACGATCTGTGACGGTTAATTAGTTAATTAAATACTAAATTATTAATTAATTAAGATGTCTGTCACGGTTTGTGATGGGTCCCGGGTCTGTCTGCCACGGTCTGCGATGGGTCACGTGAGTGTCTGTCACGGTCTGTGACATTTAATTAGTTAATTAAAGACTAATTAATTAAGATGTCTGTCACGGTCTGTGGAGGGAGTCCAAATTTCTACCCTTAAACACTTCAACACTTCTTTCAGATCGTGTTTCACAAAATATGATTGGTTTAAATGAATAAAATGAGTTTCTCTTGATTAAAAGAATCTCTTGAACAAACTAGAAAACTTATGAATAAAATGATGCTTAGGTAACAACTTTGTTAAATTTTTTCTATGCGATGATCAATCATAGAATGGTTTTTAAAATTCTTAATAGAATTTCTAGTCATCCATTGTTTGAACATGGTGTTAATCATATTTTCAATTTATTCAAAGAAATTATTTTTGTAGACAAAAACGAAATATATATTTGTTGATTGTCATTACAATACTTTGTTCAAATTTTACCTCAGCTCCGTATATTGCTACAATTGTCTTTCACAGATTACCGAGTAATATCAGTTGCTTTTTCTCAATAGAAGCTGGAGAATTTGTTATTAAAATCTCGATTCAACAAAAAAAATCCACTTTAGCAAGCATAGTTTCTCGTTCTCTTCAAATATAATTTACGCGTAATACCGATAGTAACCCTCTTTTATTTTTATTGTTCTTTTTTACTTATTTCTTTTATATCTGTGTAAGTAGGTTGTATTCTGTCAACAATCAAGTCAATACATTTAAAGAATATTTATCCATTTCTCTTCTCTTGTTCTGCCTCCTATCTTTAATTGACGAACTTATGTGTTACAATATGAATTTGAGTCGAATAAGAACAGTTATATGAAGTTTTTTTGATTGGATAAATATTTTACAGCAATCAATGCTTATGTCAACTTCTATATTCAAAAGTTCATTTAGGTGAATCTCAATCGTTCTTTAATAATCTTCAGAGCTATCTATCTGATAGATGATGCTCATTAAGATAGCCATACATACGTACGCATCTTAGAAATATTGAGTTAAACGCCAAAAAAAATCAGTTACTTTAATAAAAAGATTTTTCTTGTTCCTAGATGAAATTCTGAGGAATTGAAGTGCAGATTATCGTAGTCTATTAACACTCTACTATATCAGTTTCATGATTATATGTGTGGCTTCGGTTTATATTTTATGAAGTTAACAAAAGTCATATTGTTGTTTTCTTTTCTTGCGAAAGTCTTCTTCTATTCGTCAATTTCTATTAGTTATTTAATCCTGTTTACATCATTCTATAGCACATTTCTTAGTAGCGCTTTTACTCAAAACTCTAAAAATTTCAGAAAAGATATATCTTAGTCAATATTGCAAAAGTTGAAGTTTAGTGAATACACTCAAGCGATTCATTACGGTGTAGCAAAATGTTAAGTATATATCAATAGAAAGAGAATTTTGATGTGAAGTATATCTCAAATTTTACCATTCTGACTAGGATATATCTTTCCAAAAATCTTTAAAATTTTCAACTAAGAACTTACTAAGAGAAACGAGCTATAGAATGACGTAAATATGATAACATAATTCATATGAATAAATGAATAGAACAAGAGTTTTGTAGAAAAAACAAGGAACGTTTTCAACCTGATAAAATGTATTGTATAGCACGTATTCTTAAAATGTTTTTTTTTCGTTTTTTTCGATAAAAGAGAATGCATTGAAACAAAGTTTTTTTTACAAATTTTTTTCATGGGTTCAAACTAAAATGCTTTTAACAAATCCAAGATCACCTTCTTTCATATAGACCAATTCGGAACCACTCAGCGGTATAACTGTGCCTATTTCTGCATAGCATAATGCGCCTATAATAAAAATGTGAATTCATTGGAAAAAAAATAATCTTTTTAACTCGAAATCTTGCCTAGTGTAGACACAAGACCACACACTGCCCATATTACTAAACATAATCCAACTGACTGTGTTTGTCTTAGAACACCTTTTGGAGAAATAAATATTCCCGAACCTGACATAGAAAATATTTTAAACAAAAATAGATTGAAATCAACACATCCTACTCACCAATAATCATACCAAGTATAAATGCAATTCCGGAAAATAGACCAAGATGTCGTTTGAGGGTTTTCTTTTCGTTAGACAAAATTTCATCTTTACCGGAATTAACTTCTTCGATTGGTCCAGTGGTTGAATTTCGAGATTCGATCAAGGATGACTTTATTCTTCGTTCTTGAATAGACGTTAAATCCTCATGAGCATTAGGATAAATACATTCGACACGGTTNGTATATGATTTTCACGCTGATGTGCTACAATATTTTCATCATTACTCATCAACACTTTAACCGTTTGAGCTGAAAATTTTACCAGAGATAGACCCTATAGTAATTAGTCGAATGACATAATTTTCGGTTCGATATATCTTAAGATAGGAAAATTTACATGGATCACATGTCCATGTATGAATGATCGATTTATGGTACAAAATATATGTTAGTATTTTCAACAAAATTCCATCTAGACTCTTCTGAAACAACTTTATTTTGATACGAAACGATTCCTCGTGAAATTCTACATCTAGTAGATCATGAACCAACCAAAATTAGCGAGGGCCCAAAAATGACCCTTATACGCCCCCATCCTTTGGTTTTTGAATTTCTCACCGAGTGGTCGTCAACGAAGGCTTTTTAACGTTTGCATTGTCATCATCAGCGTATTGAAAGGCATTTATACGATCGATGTCCATCTGACATGTAAAAAATAATAGTGCGTCTTAGTTTTTTTGTCAACTGACGAGAACATTTGACATCGATCGCCGAAAAAATGATTCTCGTGGTCATTTATTTGAACAATCAAACGATGTTGGTCTCAAAATTAAGCTTTTACAAACTGAGTAGAATCACTGAAATCAATAAAGTTGGATTTTTCTATAAACATGTTTTCTCTTAGTCATATCATTTCAATGATTCTTTGAAGAACATCAAATAATAAACTGCCACTTTTGACTGATGTCATTTGGTGTTTCAATCAGAACAATTTGGAGTGAAAGTGAATAGCTATGTAACAATATCAATATCATTCGGTAAGGATATTATTAGTTGTGTTAATCCGTAGATGAGAGTTATTAATGACAGTTCTGTAAGAATTTCAAGGCAAGTTTTATTAGTATTGACGCAAAATGTCAACTGCTGATGGTAGAATGTATTATTAATCCGTGAAAGAACAGCAACTACGACATTCTACATTATTAAGCCAAGTGGCAAACTGTAACTTAGTGAATAAAATACGATGTCACTATATTCAGATCAGTCATATTTCTTCGTGCATGAACACTCTCGTTTATCAGGGAAATTGGAGATTGTATAGTCGTACATTATAACTCTCATAGTAAATTTATCATTCAAACATCAACTATCGACTAAATCTAGATGACAGCGACATGGCAAACTAATGCCATATTAAAATAGAGCCATACTTCGCATATTCAGTTAGAATGAGGTACAGTCAATAATCCTGCATTTCACTTTACCCAATTGTACAAAATACAATGCAAGAAAAGAACGTTTATTATAGAATTTATGTTACTTTTTCGTTTCGAATAGACATGAAATCATATCAAGAAGCTGAAGGTACAGCAAACAACCTAAGCAAAAGCCTTGAATGGAAGTTAATCTGAAATTCACCTAGAGGTGGACTTTGAAAATTTCTTTGCACATTTTAGTAGAAGAGAAATATACTTTGCTACTATTTCTTATGTGAATTCCAGAACGAATGAAGAAGTCTGCTCTTAATTATTCTTTCAGCATAGTTATTCGGGTTCTTATGTTAATTGAAGCCAATACAGACATGATGACGAAGTAGACGCTAACACAATAGGTATATATATATATGTGTGCTGTTTTTATTAGGCTCCATATGGTTCTGATAGAGAATAAACTTTACAGATGGAAAAATTAGAACAATTTATAAGAAAGTTCATTTTTTTTATGAGAAAATAAAAAGTGCGAAGTAGTGTTGGTCATCGTCTATTGAATTATAATGAGATGCTTGAAATCTGGGCGAATACTAGTATAGATTGTTTGATTTAATGATGTCCTGTGGCGAACCGTTGTGTGTTTGTACTGAACGGTATTATAGTAGCTGTGTTTGTGTTCGAATGCACTTGGATGCCAAATCGACGAAGTCTCACTATACTGTTGACAAAATTAATGAGCTCGCTTCGATAGATACGAGACGAAAGAAAATATAAAATAAATGCTGTGGAATACGAAAGATGAAAAAGAAATTGAAAAATAGTGTAGAGAAAGTAGAAGACTACCGTTGGTTTAAATACTGACGACAGGACCAACATAAGATAGGTTACACTAGTGGGAATATTCAGAACAATGTGAACGCATAACTGAAGTAGAAGCATACGGATTAGTTGAATTTCGGTGCGACGATAGCGTGAGACTGCTGCACGAATGATACGATTACGTTTTGTATGATAGATGGTCATGAAGCCGAACAGAGCCATCACAAATGGTGGAACAATGGCAAAGAGTGCAACTTGCACTATCAAGAACACTTGATTGTAGATGGTATCATCTCGAATGCGACATCCAAAATCGTCATTTTGTCGTACATCGATCAAAACTAGAACATTGCAGAGAAAGAGACCAAGTAGAACTACCATAATTAGAATTGCCCATCTAGCTATTTTAACATTGCTTAAATTACGTAGTTGGACACGAGCCGAAGTCGCACAATATCGGTCGACAGAAGCAAGGATAATGAAGTAAGGTGACAGAAACGCTGATAAAGTGTTGACATAGGTGATCACTTTGCACATTATGATAGATCTATCAACCATTGTTAATTGGTATCCCTCGGTCAGCAAATGATAGACCAAAAGAATGCTCGAGTAAAACAGATTGTTACCGGCAAGAGCGAGAAAATAACGAGAACATGCGTGCTGATACAAGGCGGGCCGATTGAGTACAATAATATTGATTGAGTTACCCACTACGCCTACAAAAATGATAATGGGTAAAATAGCTCGTGTCAGTTCAATGCCCAGTTGCGTTAACGAATCGACCATGGCTTCTCTCGTTCTATTTCTATTTAAATGAGGATAATGTTTGCTGTCATTCTTTCTCGAATTTCTTCAATTCATTAATCTTATCCGTCTATTAATAATATTGAATCTAGGAAAAGAAAAGCTAGATCGAATATACACTGGCAGTGCCCGTCAGCATTTCACTATATTCTGATGAATATATCAAGCAGTATGACATGATCGCTAAAGACGCATTTTATCGCTAATAATTGCTGCTGTCGATTCATTGCCGTGTGAGTTTAGATTTTTTTTCCGAAAAAAGGATAGCCCTAAGATGGTATTACAGACCAGATGAGTCTATTCTTGGAAAGTTATTTTAATAGTGCTCTGTTGATTTAATAAATCATTATTTTACATTAAAAGCTAATGAGTGTTTAATACGTAGATAGAAAATAAACTTGTTTACTTTTGATTTCACTGTTATCGGATTTCGTTAACGTTTTGGAATGAACTGTAGCACCCGGGACTAGCTGAGTAGTTGTTTTGATGAAAGGGAACACGATCTCATGTAACTCATTTGTTTCTTTGAGTTGTTGATTTTTTTCTAATTGTATTTGTAGGTTAGTTCTTTTGATAGCAGGTAAAGACGAAGAAATGAAAGAGAACAGATCATTGCACGTTTCTTCACAGTGCTTCATCAGATCAGTAAGTTCTTTTTTAGTTGTTTTTCCAAGCATTAGTATCATCTTATGTCGTAGTTCGACGTAGATTAGAAAAATAGATCATTGTTAATAGGATGTAGTTTGCAAAAGAAGATATCTGTCAGAGTGTATCTACTTTTCTTTTTATTCTCATCTTCATCTGTCCCCACAGGTCTTCTTTAGTCTGTAGTACTTACTTCATCATCATCTATTGCCGAAAGTTAATATTATTTTTGAACAAACTTCTAGGCCATCGATCTATTAAAAACGTAATATTCATGATGCGACAATCTTTATTCAATTATGTGATTCCTACAACATTTCTCTTTAAAATTCAATACTTATTGCAGATCTTCTCATGTATTTATCAAGTATTCAACAATGAAAACATTAAATGGATAACTGATAATCACACACTCATTCGCTACTCCACTATGAGTGATCAGATCATTCTCAAATATCCAGTTTTCAATGTGATTCAAAAGGGTCAAGTTTTTCAAAATATACATAGACAATTAAGCGACTGCAACAGTCTGCCAATTTTCAGTATTTATCAACAAATCAAAACAATCACAATCACAATCAAGAAAATTCAATATAATGAAAACATCGGTTCATTCCAACGATTTTTTTCTAAGATTCATTGTATAATCGTTCATAACTAACTGTGAATATGATTCATTAAAAATCAGAGACTAGAGTGAAACGTGCGTCATTTGCAGGCATTATAAGTACTGTCTTTAATGCGAATGAATTTTTTCTTTCAGTAAAAGAATTATTTACAAACGAATATTCTCAAATTTACCATGCCTTTGAGTATTAGATAAAGTTTTCAATATGCAGCATCATGCTTTACTTATTATCAAAATCGATGAATGATGTGCTCGTGGTTCGTCAAGATAACATTCTAACTATTTTTACAAGTATGCATTTTGTACATGTACTTGTTCGATGTCTAAAGCTCGATCAAGTTTTCAAAGCATCAAAATACATCGTATCGTGATTTCCTACCGTTCGTTGTCGACACAATACAAAGGTCGAAACGAGGTGACTGGTATCTCTGATGAAATCCAGAATTTCACTCAATTGAAAGTTCAATTTATTATGTGTGCCATCATCTGTTTCTTTAAAGCATTTTCTATCAATAAGAAAACATATGTTCAGTTTTTTTTAGCTAACTGCAATTTATAGATTTTGCTAAAGAAAGATTGTGGACGTGGTGTACAATGCTCAAAAGCATTGGAGACGAAGATCTTCAATAGGCCAGAAATTAATGACAAAGGTGATGTACAAATGAAGACAAGATTTTCAGGAAAGATGACAGCATGGTATGGTGCATGTAGTCGAGATTTAATGATGCAGACAGATACGCGAAGGAAGGTGTCTCAGTTTATCACAAATACGGCAATAATATGTTCAATGACAAATGAACATATCAGTTGATTCTGCTAGACCTTATAATTATGCATCATCTGCGTCAGGAATGATGTGCCAACCATTTTCCTGGATTCATTCTGGCATATAATTTGAAATACTTAATTCATTCTTTATTATTTTCGCGTGTTTATTTTTCCTATTTTAATTTTCTTCTGTTCCTTTGTGTATTGAGAAATCATGGTGTCGATGAATATAGTGTTAGATTAGATTGATAAGAAGACATGCTCGATTTTAGTAGTTCTCATATCTTAATTTATTAGAATCATCAATGATATAGAAGTTTTGTTATGATATTTGTGTATGTACATTATCGAATACAATCATGTATGTTGGTTTCTTGTTTAGTTGAAAGTTGTATTGTATGATTTTATTTTTCAATTCAAATAGGCGAGAACACAAGTAAATAATTCTGAATCAATAATATAAGTATTTATAATTTACATGACTTAATTTTATTTTCACAGATATTCATTCATTTCTATTGTCATGATCTATATTTTTTGAGTACAAAAAAAGCATGTATCCTATACTTACTGGAGTACTATGTCATTTTGCTTGACGAAAAATCGTGATTCTCATATTCTCGACCATGTGCCTATTGGCACGAAATATATTTCGCTAGTGCGAGAATAATGAAAATAAAATTCAGATAAAGCAGAATAACATAAGATACTTTCTTACATCAGTCGGTAATCTGCACGCAAATATTTTATTTACTTTATTATTTTTTTCTAGATATTAACTATGCATTTTTGCTTCGAACCTTAATTTCTTTTGGAATTCTGGTACCATTACTGTTAATCTATGCAACGAAATCTGGTTTAATTCTCACAAGACTGAATTTTAAAATTGGAGACGAAAAGAACTGTAGTCCACCTCATGCCATATGTGACCAAGATCCATCATATTGTAATTCAAGGTGCCAAATTAATTTCGGTGGTACTTGTGCAGGTAATATAGACTATTTTTGACTCTCAGATTATATCAAATAAATATAATTGAAATTTTTTCTCTTGATCTTTAACAATCAGATCTTTGAACAACAGTTGAATAAGTAGCTCCCATATGTCGAAAAGCTAACTTCTAGTACTCGCATTAAATTATAGATATAATTAATAGTTCATTTCACTGTGAAAAATGTTACGAGCAATATATTTTGTGAAATACAATTTGAAAAGAGTGTTGAAGTATAGAAGTTAAATATTGTATTTTTGGAAGATTCAATTAAAAAATCGTGAAGAAATATGTTCTAAAATACGCAGAATAAAAAAAAACAATCCCTCTGTGATTATCAAGAGCAGCTGCATCACGTTTGACATGTTGATTTCGCAGATGTTGCGCGAACAGATTTTTAATCAACATGACAAGTCAAAGAATTTCATCAAAATATAGAGTAGAATTAATAAGTAAATATTGTGAACCTGATCCGTCTTTTGACATATTAGTGTTTATTAACTATTGTAGTTGCATCAATCTTCTATTGCACAAGTTTTTCTTCAAAGTAAACAAAAAAAAAATATTAACACAACTAATTGTAAAAAAGAAAATTTATTTCGCATATATTTGTTGATTACTTGTCAACTGTGAAACCTTTCTTCGAAAACAACGAAGAGTAACATTTGATAAAAAGAGCTTGTGAATAACTTCCAGTTTGAATAAAATATTATAACTAATTCAACTTTGAGCTTATCAAGAGACATTGCATATGACTTTGACAATTCAATGATGTTTTTTTAGGATCACAAATATCATTTTCCTCATTGATTGCTTCTAAAGACTTCACATTGATGTTATCTATAACACCGATATAGCTTGATATCAATGGTAGCATGTTTTGATAATGAATTTCAAGTATGGAGCAATAAGTTTATCTAGCGTTCGATTTTACAGAAGCTAAACTAATTTTCATATAAATTCTTCAAGAAATATGCGTCTTTCCATTCACATAATAGAAGTTACTACTTTCATTTCTATAATATTTATTGAATTAACAAATAACACTGAAATATAATCTGAAGACAAATACTTATTTCAAGAAAGTGTCTGTTCGATTCAAAAAGTGAGTAGTACAATTCCTTTGGGATTAAAATGTGAAACGTGACGTAGTTACTGTTTCTAATCAGAAAGAGATTGTTTTATTCAATCTAATTTTGGGCATATTACTTCAACTTCCATTAATTTTAATTCTCGAAGAATGCAATAAGGAAATTCTAGTGCATATGTCATAAACAGACGTTATTAATAAACGGTGTGTGATCATATATTAATAACACCTGTCACAACCTGTAGTGCGAAGTAAGTGTTGCTCAGATATCTGCAACGCTGCGGAGCATAAAGTCCGTCGGACTAGTTCCGAATTCGAGTCCGAAAATTTGGATTTGATGTTCTCTAGAGGCAGGATCCAAAGAATGGAGAACGGTTGATCTACAAATTAGCCTTGCTTTAGAATCACTTAGAAAATGAGTTTCACATTAGAATTAATACTTCTCCCCTTAGCAATGTACCACTCTCAATTTGCATGAACCCTTTTCATGGACACTTCATAGTAAATTCGACGAGATAGTTAACCAGCCTGACTCACAGCAGAATTTTGCTTAAAATATCATGATGCGATGCCTATAATAAACAACTTAGTCTAATGAGAAAGCTCATTCAAAGCTACTGAATGTTGCTAAAATCTGTAAGAAAATATTCTGCTCTCGAAACATTTTGAAAGTTCGAATTAAAAAAAAACACGTTGATGCAAAAAAAAAGTAGTATGGTTTACTGGTACTATCAGAACGACTTTTGTAGCGATCTAACTTCCCTATCAAAGTGAAAGAAGCTAGAAAATGATATGGGAACGGGAATGACAAAGGAAGTGTGGTGCTTGTTAAGTCAGTCTGGGTGTTGAATTTTTGTGCATATCAAGAGTTTTGTTATATAGATGTTATATGTAAGCGAAAAAGAAAAGATGAAGATAGTAGGTCAAAGGCATGATTAACTTTTCGATTAGATTAGGGTCCGGTTTGGATGTTGGTCTGGCTGACAACGTACATGGTTTTGGGTGTGGATGCCAGCGTAGAGATATACATAATTTATTCTCACATCCACACTCACGTCATATTCTGTCGCAACAATGATCACTTAAGAATAGATTTCTCCACTGCGCAAACAGATCTCCGTGAACCATTTCACTAATCTCATCAAATCCTAAAAAACAGCAAATTTCATTATTCACTATAAAACCTTCGAATGTACGGGTACTCTGACCTCGAATTGTTCACTTAGCGTAACAAGTCTCCCACGTTTCTTGTGAAATCTGAGATACACAGAAACAAAAAATGTTCCGCAGTCTCAATTGACTAAAAGAAGTAGATCCTCATAATAATTTCATTTTCCATGACCAAACTTATACTGACATCCAGAGATGTTCATTTTCACATAAAAAAGATGCAAAAATATTATCTGCAACAACTTGATAAGTGAGGAGTTTTTGGAGAAGTTCTAGTCCTTTTATACTACGTAAATAAGCATTTTAAACATGAAAAGAATAAAATATACTTGCCATTGGCGGAGAATTTTCTATTCACTTCTCGAGATGCTCATTTTTGTAGCAAAATATATAGAAAAATCAATCATAACTACTTCAGAGCAGAAGGGCGTATCTGAAAGTGAAAAGCCTTGTATAGAGGAAAAATCAGTACTTTGGTCACGAACAAAAAATAAAAACATATATAACTGCTTGAAAAGAAAAAAAAATATCAGCACATGAGCCGGTTCAATTATACTTGGAAAGTGAGGATGTTAATTATGAAAATAATGAATAAATGCTTAGTTTTCATTGGGAGCTGTTCACTCACTTCGGCGATGCTATTTGTTGGATTAAAAGTTGCAAGAGTATGATTCGTATGTGTTTGGAAAGAGAATAGTACAAGCGAAGCTACAGAATCTGGGCTTGGGAAACGATAGGATTCGACTCATACCCGTTAGTCATGATAGATGGACGCATCCATAATGAGAAGTCGTGTCGAACACGAAGGCTAGAGTCAATTTTAGATCTGGCCACCGGAAATCGATGGATCCAATCGTTTTCCGTCGAACCTTCTTGATATAAGTCAGTTAGGATGTCTTTTTTTTTTACAATATATCGGCTTATAAAAACCGAAGAGACCATCAATGAAATTATAGTACAGTCGACCTTTGAATTTTTTATATTTACCGAATTGTTAAGGGATTTTAGCTGTACAATGACGTGGTACACAAAAGCGATCTAACTATGCGCCATTAAAACCGATCAATATTCAACATACAAATAATTTGGTAATTGATCGTTCTTACCATAAGCTACAATATCATACGACGCAGATTATGGTTGACATAAAACAATACATATGATAAAGCAGAAAGATAATTGATTCATCATTCAATACAGAAAAGAGAGGTATCATCTAGTGGTTTTGACAACATCATGACATAAGTACACAGGTCTTTTTTTGAAAAACTAGAAACACAGTTGATATGAAAGTTTTCGACAAATGATATAAACAACATTTTTTAATTTCAATTGATGCGATATGATTGTCTCTTTGCAGATATGGTGTAAGCGATGTATTTGATGTCAATATGTTTGATATTAGAAGAAAACATCAATGAGTTTGGTTGTTTCCATGTGGCATGACTGATGCAGTGGTGGTTCTTATCACTTGTGGCATGGTAGATGTAGCGGCGGTTCTTATCACTTGTGGCATGGCAGATGCAGCAGTGGTTTTTATCACTTGTGGCCGTTGGTGACAATAAAATAAAGATATCAGCTGATTACGAAATAGCTGACTGGATAAAGTAAAGAGATAAAAGCTTAAACATGGACCTGTAAGAGCTATATAAGCAAACGCATTCAAGAGAAAATTATTTACGGCCCGTTTGACAGCATCGTTTGTGGGACCACCAAAAAATGAAATGTAGAGACTGACGAATGCTTGCGCACTTGTTGTCGAACCGAATACCAACGATTGAACTAGCATCATTTGAATGAGTTGACGATCTGTTTTCCGGTTTTTTCGTTGCATATTATTTTGAGTATTTTGATTTGCTACTCTTGCCCTTCCTTGACGAACATGCCGAATAGTGAGCAAACTAAACACGAGCATCCCGATAGTAGGTAACCAACTCCAGACAATCAGATTCAAAAAACTAAAAAATGTTTGATAGACGCCTGGTTGACCAGCACATGATTTTTGCGGTAGCTGTATTATGTAGTAAATGGGCATATGAATATAAATCAGGCAAATAGCCAGAATAGTAAGTGCAATAACACGAAAAGAAATACGAGTATTGCTCCAGCTACGTAGGGTGTCAGATGATGAACTACAAAGAAACCTAAAACAAGAAAAGTCATATTTATGTAAGACAAAGCAAGAGCTGAGAACGAAAGCTATGAAACTAGTTGAAGACCGGCGGATAAAAAATGCAAAAAAAAGTGACAAAGAACTGCTGTTGAAGCTTCAACTTTTTACAAACACTATTGCCTACATACACGTTGGTAACGAAGATTAACAGAGTGTTACAATTCTATAAACTCTCTAAAAGTTGTTATTCTAAGCTTCTATGTGTGTAAGATTGACGGATTCTTATAAAAGTAGTTTTTGACGAAAACTATAGCTTTTGCAATGTTGAAATATTTTTATTGCCTTCATAAAACAAGAATAAGTCAGAGAAAAATAACTTTTCTCATTCACATAATATAGTAGAAATAATCGAAAAATTGCCTCTTCTTCTAGTTTAAGGCTGCAACATTTTCGGGATTTGAGCAAGGAAATTTCGGGAAAATCGCATAATCTTTTAATAGGACATTTAAAACTTTGCTCGATGGTTTTTCAATATAGGGTGATTATCGATCCCGAATTCAGTTATCTATATTAAGTTGTTGAACATTCAACGTAAATATAATGTATAGCTTTAATTTTACATTGGAAAATTCTTCAATTGAAAGTATTAGGGCTATATTCGTAGAACAGTAGAGAAACATGTACAAGTAGTGTTTCTCGTAGACTCTTGCAGAGATCATGTCAGTATCTGAACTATTAATTTATTTGAAAGTTGTATCGCCAACAATGTCTCATTCTATGTACATGCATTAATATGCACATATCACGTCTTCACTTGAGTATATGAGGAAATATCTGAATAATGACCATCAGTTGCCTTTTTTTTAGGAATGGCAACGAGACAGATGGTTGCAGAAGAAAACGTAAATTCGAATTTGCGATTAAATAGTGATTTCATGTGCAAAAATGATTAAAGTGTTTCTTATTAAAAGAACTGCTATATAAATCTCATACAATTAGACCTTTGTTCGGATAAATTTGTTGTTCCGAAGTAAGCAAAAAAAACAAAGCATGAATCATTTTTTATATAGACATAATTTACGAGTAACAATGAACCATCAATTTAATCATTTTACCACAAGTATTATCAATTCTTCCAACGAATTATTTATATTAAATGGTCTTCAAGGTGTCACAAAAGTTCAAATTTTACCGGCGCATGCTGAAACAGCTATATATATATATTAAGAAATTAAATTCTTATTTATTTTATTTGTCTATGGCATGTTACATATAAATAAATGGTCTATTATACTAATCGATTTCCATGACGTTTATCTGATAAAATAAGATTCACATAACAACAAAGAATATGCACTCTCTGGTTCTGATACGCTTGTATTTGACATGATAGAAGAAAAATATACACCAACGTGTCAACAACACAAAGTAATCATCAATATTAGATGACGTCAAGAATTCTTCATAATTACACAAATACTTAGTAACATATGAATAATGCCGTAATAATCAGGGAGCATACACTTTTAAAACTTCAAAGAATTTCTTCATCTTTAATTTCTTAGAAGAACGATTCATCACACTCCTCCAAATTTGACATAAAAGCAAGACGTATTAAAATGAATATCTAAACACATCCTGCACGGATATACTCGAATTCAGACCTACCTTTACCTACGTATTAATTTTATCGTCGTATAGAATTTCGGCATCACAGTTCGAACATCAACTTTAATCCTTTAGATTTGCGCTAGAACTGTTTATAAAGAAGTGTGTGCAAGCGTAGTTGATTGATGGAAAGTGTACAACAGGAAAAGGATTTCAACAAATCGAGTATAAAAATAGACCTCTTTCGACAGATTTCTGTAGAACAGTGTACCTCATTATGAACATTTTTCAGACTAGATGCTTCTGTCGAGAACGCTGTATCAAATCTTTTACAGCTTGGTTGATAGGCATCAGTGTGAAAGCATCAAATTTAGGTAGCAACTCTACTTTTTAACGACTTGAGGTTTGATCAATTGTGACAGTTAGATATATAGTGTGTGTATCTGACTATTGCTTGTCCCTCACGAATACACATACTTCAGACTTAATAAAGCTCATTCAAGTGTGAAATAGGCAAATATATCCGTACGATGCTAAAATATTTTTGTGCAGAAAATGTTGACGGCATGAAACGGAACGGCAGTATTCGAATTGAAAACAAGAAGAGTTTGTGAAAGAAAAGTGGGTAGAATGCGATGAGAGATGGAAAGCGCAGCAACCGAGACACAACAGATATTTGTTGTCTTTCGGAAGTTTGACCTGTAATAGGATAGTGGCATTGAATGCTTTAATTAGCACTTCTATTGAGCTCAAACGATGACTTTGCATGTTTTTGGTTAATACTCACCGATCAATACAGGCCAGAACAATGAACCATGAAGGTAAAACTCTAAAAGACCAAAAATAAAGTCTGCTTCTTTATATATTTTATTATAATTTGGATTACCTTGCGCAAGCCAAAACATACGACAAAATTTTGCATACTAGAAGTGACAATGTGAATACATCAATACTAAATCCAAATTGCAGAATGCGTAGTGGAATAGTGCCATAGACAATCAAGCAACCGATTATGGTCAATGCCAGAAAATATTGGGCACACGGATTCTAACGAAATGTACGACGTGTGAACACGTAAATACTCAATGAATGACCGACAACGCCAAAACTGAAAAGAAATGCACTCCAAAATTTGGAGAATGTAGCCAAATTCTGGTTGATATTTGCAACGGTAGCAGCTATGCTTGTATTAGATGACGACATGTTAACTAAATGATAAAAAGAGACTCGTGCATTATGTCAGAATTCTTTATACTATCGGTACACCCATCGTTATGTTGTCTGCCTTTTTGCAGATCAGTGCCGCACAATTGAACTTTTCGATAGAGTTATCATACTTGGACTGTTGGTAGTCGACCGCGTCCTCTACTGCAGTAAATTAAATACGGTACTTGCCAGCACGAGTATGCGCTTCCTAATATTTTACTGTGAAATGATGCAAAAAGAAAGTCGAACTTGAAAAACTCTCAAAATATTTTATATCCAAATACTTGTAGACCGCACTAAACCAAGGTTTCCATCATCAAATAGTTTTTTCTAACGAGAATTTTGTAGTGGGATATGGGTAAATATTTCATTTCATATGTCATTTTCCAAAAGTTATCACTCTTCGAAACGATCAATTTACTGTTTTCTCGCGAAGAATATACAAGCTGTTACTTTTTTTGCTAAAAGTTTTATCTTCAAGTATCACTCAACATTTTCCGAACGTAACACTTTCAGCAATAACCTGTGAGGTAAAGTATTCGTTTGTTTTTTCACTCAAAATTCACCAATGAAGAGTTCTGGCTTTAATCATTACCGTACCTCACTGATGCCTTCAACTCAAAAGAAAACAAAGCAGGAACTTATAAGAGATCGATCCTAAGTGATAATTGCAGCTAGAATCGCAATATGTACCATGAATGGGTAATCCTGAGACTCGAATAATTATGTAATAATTCGAGCCCAAGGTCTCCTGTTTATAAGTTACGATCGTTCTACTTAATTTCAGATCTTATAAATACTGTGGGTTACTCTAAATTGACGATTCAGTACAGCAATCATGACTTTCGACACAATAGGTTATTGGCCCGAGTTATTTTCAAGTTGTTTTCTTCTCAAGGTTTCCTATTCAAAACTGAAAAAGACTCAATCTGCAATTGTCATTCGGAAAGATTCTCTCGCCAAAATCGAAGACATGCAGCCGGAAATGCTTAGAACCGATCGATGTTCAGCGTATACCAAATATGACTGTCTTTCATAGAGTTACTGACTCATGATTCTGTATACAAACTAAGATGAAAGACATAGGAAGGGAAGTGGATGGATCCGATGGATTTCCAGCGCCTACTGAATGCAGGATCATCGTATCAGTTCGACCTCTATTTCCAGCTTCGTTTCCACCAATTCCTAAACCAAGAATAGATTCTCGAATCTCGCTGGTGATCCACCACTTTTAGTCCCATGTTCTAATTAGCTTCCAACTCAAAAATCAGCAGTTCTTCTTGAGAATAAAAATTATTTGTTGGCATTTACTGTGTTTGGCAGGTATAAAATAATTTCAAGATAAAAAACAAAAAAAACTTGTCAACTCAACCCTTCTGGAGCTGAAAAGGGGAACTTACATGTTTTCTCCAGTCCGATTAAAATACTACAAAATATGTAAAGTGGAAAATCTATGGTGCATTAATGTTGTTTTCCAACACAATCGATTGGTAGAGAAAAATGTCTTCTTTATTTCTGCATTTCGAACAGAATTTTCTTTTCTTTACTAACGCTCTATTGTTGTTTACATTGTTGGTATTCGCTTGTTACTTTTCATTTTTATATGTCTTTTTTCTTAATATGATTCTATTATCATTCTAATCATTGATTGAATTGACATATAAGCCTGTTATTCATATTCATTATATTCACGGCAAATATCAACAGACTATTATATATTCAGATCAATTAGCAAACACTGATGTTGATTTATTTCGAGCTTACGACTTAACTAAATTATTATTTTTACGATGATTATTTTACGACTGTTGCAAATCAATGCACCAGCATTCATTATTCTTAACATCTTACATAATAATCTTTATCCTGAAAAAAAAATCCACACTACTGAACACATTAACAAACGTATTCTAGCTGTTCAAATTTTGACGAAAGCTTTGAAATGTTTTAGAGCAGTTGAAGTCTTGTCATTGATGCTGTTCGGCTTCTTTTTCTATTAGTAGAAAACTTTTGAAAAGTAGTCTAAAATCTGTCTTTCGCAGCCCAATGTAATGGTGAGATATCTGTAATAGGAAGAAGGAGAGGGAAGTCGCAAAACTTTGATTTAAAACTTATTCTCACTATTCTCTTCGAAAATATATATGATTTTTACCAAAAAAATGTAATCGATTACAAAACATTAGCTTTAGCTGATTATCATAAAAATTGTATGTTAACGATATCCTACACTTTAAATTGATTTAGGTAAAACGACCAAAAAATCAGATTATAATCGATTTTTCGTTGATAAGAAATCGATTTTAAAGTATTTCTTGTTCGACCAAAACGTTGTGTCTAAGGACAGGAAACGTATCGAGTCCTCCATATTTAGCATCAGAAATGTTGTCCAAGTATGTTGTTTTTATGGAAATGTTAATCCCTATGAAAACGTGTTTTTATAAAAAAAAAAAAAGGTTTTTTACAGATTGGTTTTTGACTGGTACCTGATTTTCAATACATTTTTGAGAAAGAAGTATGGATCATTTCATCATTTTTAATGTCAATACATTATTCGAACATACATCTTGTATGCAAATATGTCATCTTGAAGTTCATGAATCTAGAAACACACAATAATCCTTCGTGCAAATTTGTTTTTTGATTAAAAAAGTACGGTTTCAAACTTTTTGCCGGTTGGAACCGAAAAATATGGAACAGAATTTTTTCAAAAAAAAATTTCGACATGAAGGGTTACCGTGTGTTTCTTAAAGCATGAGCTTACACATAACACATTTTTTCCACAAAATGCATATTCTAATGATGTATTAACATTAGGAATGATAAACGACTCATACTTCTTTCATCGGTTCCAGAAAATTATTTTGGAACCAACGTAGGGTTCTAATACTTAAAGAGAGAGATAATATCTCGTGTAATACGAACGAAAACATCCTACCATAGAAATATTTAAAAATGAGTTCATTGATTTACTAATCTCAAAAACTTGACTGGGAGTTTTTAAGACACTTTCACAGAATCAGTATTGAATGAGATATGCCATACACAGTTTCACATCTTCTCTACATAGTTTTAATGACATTTAATCTCTCTCTCTCAATTGAATTGGATACGATATTCTGCTGCCACGTCAGCGCTTCGAGATAAATGGCAACTCCATGGGTATCCAACTTCTTTCTGAAAAAAAGTTTTTTTGATACAATTATTTTTGTACTCATTAGATGAGAAATGGTGGGAAAAACCTTTAACCGAAAAAAAATGTTCCACTTACATCTTCCCTGTTGGAGATTCAGAGTGTTTGCTAGGAAAATCTAAGGAGGATCTTTTGATTTCATATTTTGTCTATTAGTAAAGATGCATCAGATTAGCACAATCTCTAAATGATTCTTTTTCTTTGTGGTATCTGATCCAGATAGGAATTTTGAAACCATAAGAATATGAACTCAAAAGATCATAGTAACGTGAATGATTCTCCTTAGATTTTCCTGGCAAAGCGACCCGAAGCTCCAATCTTGAAGGTGTAAGTTGGGAATTTTTTTGGTCACAACTGTTTTTTTAACTATTATTTATTTAGTGAGCACAAGAAAAGTTCTATAACAAAAACTTTTTTCAGAAAGTGCTTGGATTTTCATAGAGTTAATATTTACTTTGAACCAGTACCGTGGTACTGAAATGTTGTTATTTAATGCAAGAGTGAGAGATTAAATCTCATTATAGCTAAGTGATGAAGCGATGGAACTGTGTATGACATACGTCATTCAATAATGATTCTGTGACAAGTGTCTGAAACACTCCCAAACAAGCTTGTGAAATTATTAAGTAAATGAACTTACTTTTGAGTATTACTGTCATAGGAAATTTGCGTTCCTATTTGAAGCGATATTATTTCTCTCTATAAATATGTACAGTAAAAAGGAAGGAGTGTAGTGCATAGGGCATTTTATAGTGAGCTGTTAGTTAGACTCTTAAAATCCTACATTCTCTTGTAACATTAGTAAATCAATTACTTCTAAGTACTGTCACGATAATAAATTCTTGGGTATAATACAACAGAAATTTCCTCTCTTCACAAGACTATTGTGGAAAGTTTCAGCAATCTATTGGACAACTATTTCACTCTGAATCTGTAAAAATTTCATTAGACACTTAGTCAGCACGTGTCAGACCAGAGAGCCTGTTATTTAAAAAGATTCTCATGGTAGAAAATATTAATATTTAATAAACGAGAGGTTTCGTCTTTTCACCAATGTAAGCGATATAGACCGAGCAATGTGTTGCATAGTCCACACAATTTTGAGTATTGAACAAATGCTTATAAATCCTGAGAAAATTTATGAGATACGCACATCAATAGTGAAATAGTACTCTTAATAAATAGGCATCATGCTGAACTTTGTAGGGCTCTAGTTTTGGATACCATTTTCTGAACCCTTAATGATTCCAACAAAAATCTAGTTCTGTTCCGAATTTTTTTCTTCTAGCTAAATAAATGACTCTCCTCACACAAAACAATCAGTTTCTTTAACATCAAAAGGGCAGTTGCTGTGATATGATTATGATCGTCAATGAGGACTTCGCTGAGCGAAATATTGCAATTGATCCCTTCCAATTCAGAACGAGTTCAAAAATAGGTCGGAACTTATCACTACGTCCTCATTCGTTATTTTACTCATTTGAGCTTGCCGGGAATTGAAAAAAAAAGTATTTGCCTTTTCTATCCAAACTGATCACTATTTTCAACGAACATGACTCAAAACAGAGACAATGAAAGCTTGTTTTGTACGATGAAGTGAGATAAATCTACAATGAAAAAAAAACCTAATTTAGCTATTCCAATAAAACTTACGATTTGACTACTCACGTTATGAATCTAAACAAAAAAAGTTGCATCTATCATTGAGATTAAATACATCATAGAATCCTTCATTGACAAGAATCTAAAAAAAGAAAGAATCAATTTATTTATGACTTATAATTGAAATTAAATTTATCGTAGAGTCACTCATGGAAAAGAATCTAAAAGAAAAAAAAGTTTATTATTGAAGAGATCTTATCATCCAATTGTTCATTAAGAGAAATCTACAATGAATAAGAATATATTTATTATTATAATCAAAATTACCATTTCATTTTTCATGAGATGAACTTAAGGGTACCCCCCCCCCTCTTTTTTGATCAAAAATTCGATTTTGAGTTGGGCATAAGGTATGATAGCCTCAAGTGTTATGTGCAATTAGAGACATCATTCGACTCTAAACACCTTACTATTACAGAGTTACTGAATTAAAGAAATTTTTTTTTTCATAGTAATCATGAGAAATTTTTTTTCNGGTCTGGAATAAGTTTTGACTCAAACTCGATATAATCTAGGCAGGATTCTACATTCGCAATTCAAAAAGCTACCTGAACAAGTATTTGAATAAATTATAATAAAGGTCATGTTTCACCACTAGAAGCCATGCGAACAACAGTTATTACAATTCGAAACAGAATCCTAAGAAAGCTTCTAGTATATCTGAAATAATGAGATGGATTGGGACAAAGAAAGTGGTACAGTTGTGTGAACAGTACGAAATGCTTTCTTTTTAAGGAGAGCTAAAATGGATTTCAAGTTTTCATCCTCATGAAGAAACCTTATATGTTTCATCAAAAAAGCCACATAGTTTAAATGATTATTTTCTTCGTAGCTTTTTTTGCGAGAAAGAGAAAAAGAAAGATTTGTTCGATAACAACGATGATTAATTTTCATTTTCATTCATTACAGTGACTCCCTGTGTTCCATTCGAAGCCCGATGAGCACGGGATGGAGTGACCGTTGAGGGAGGTCGTGGGCAAGGCTATACTACCTATTATCTCTGACTTCCTTCTCGACTTTTCATTGATGACGATCAAACGTTGGTCATCGTTGACACATGAAATAATCGTATCATCCAATGGAATATGGGTTCTTCGGGTAGACACGTAGTAGCTGGTAATCATGGTCTAGGAAATCGATTAGAACAATTGAATCATCCAATTATGGTTTTGATCGGCAGGACAACGAATAGTCTTATTATCTGTGATTATGGGAATAAACAAGTTCTACGATTGCCTCGTCGAAATGACACGATTCAAGGAGATATCCTTCTCGACAACATCAGTTGCACGGGATTGGTCATGGATGATCAAAGATTTCGCTGTCTCTGATAACTTCAAAAATGAAGTCAAACAATATCGAACAGGAGATAAGAGTGGAACTGTCGTGGTTAGTGGGAATGGCATAGGAACTGTCCTCAATCACTTCAACAATTAGAACTTTCCTTTTGTCGATCGACAGCAGGCTGTCTACGTAACGGATTACTACAATGATCGTATAATAAAATGGAGAAAAGGTGCCAAAGAAGGCATTGTCGTCGCTGGAGGTCAAGACGAAGGGGAGACGCTGGAACAATTGTCGCATCCATGTGGAGTTTTCGTCGATACGTTGGGCAAAAGATGCGACACAGGGCACTGTCATTGCGGGTGGTAATGGCTGGGAAGATAGACTGTATCAACTAAAAGATCCTTACAGTTTATCATTCGATAGATATGATCATCTGTATGTTGTTGATCGCATTAATCATCGGATTCAACGTTTCAATCGAATAGATATTTAACGATAATTTTTTTTTTGAGTTCCATGAAATAAATTATGCTCAATAGAAACGATAGTGTCAACAATGAATATAATCGATCGAAAGTTTGGATTTTGCATGTGAGCGTGGCTATGTGTGTTAGTATTAATTTTACATCCACACCCTAATTCAACTTTCTTATTTTGATTTCTTTAACTTTTTGTTCGTCCGAAAAATATAAACGATTTTATCCTCTCTTTTCGAACACGAAAAGCAAAAAATTAAGTAAACTCGTCACCTCTATTCTCAAACATTACGATTAGCATCTGTAATGCATGAAAGACTCTGCACACTCAAGATTTGATATAGTTAGTATTGAAAACTTGAGTTTTTGTTATACTTGAGGGTATGGGTGTGGATTGTGGATGAGCAGGAGATCTATATCCACACCCATACTCTTCATCGCTTTTTATAACTTTGCCACGTCTTCTAAGAATTTTATCAATCATTCTTCTACCATAATTATAAGTTATTTTGTTCCATGCTTTTTACAATCTAGTTTTTATGTGTTAATGCCTGAAAATTGTTCACTGCGTACCTTTTCCCTTTCATATTCCGTATACATTTTTAATTGGTCCTGCCTCAGCAGATTTAGTATCACCATCTGGAGATAAAATAGGAACATTAAATAATTTATCAATAGCTGATAATTCAATCTTTTTTTGTTCTACCTATGATGTATTCATATATTTTAGTTCATTGCAAACCGATTATTCAGCATGTTGCTTGGCTAAACATGTCACCAACGGTTCATGATGAGTGTCAAATTATGAAGATCAACGCGACTACTCAAACTTTATACAAAGACATTCAGTTTGAGATTATTTTCTGTTTGCATATAAACTCATTTTTGTCAAACCTCAAAACTTATGAAGCATCCTGTATGGAGGCACGCAACTGTACACGTGACTGCAAACAAACATATGTACATACATACCAGTTTAATTTTTTCGTATGACTCTTCTTTCAGTCAAGGGATAATCATTATTTTCGTAAAAAAGCCTTTTATTCATGAAAAAATTCAAACTCAAAGTTCTGAAAAACTGATTACTGATTTGAATTCCTCGACTCCGATCACCTTTGACCAAACTTTATAAAAACTCGATATCTCCTCAATAGTATGTGTACGCGTGACTCAAAACGTGCTTACAAGCATACAAACTCATTTTATTTCATATGACCCTTCCTTGAGTCGAGGGAATGAACGAATATAACTTAACCTATATCGATAACATTTTCTTCTTTTATTCAAAAAGGAAGTACGATGACGATAAGTCCATTATCTGTATGTTAAGTGCGCAATAAATTATTTTGTCCTTTTTCTCTTCTTAATCTTTAAAAGAGAAACATATGAAAAATATGTCAGCTTAAAAGAAAAGGTCACTCATCTTTGTCCTCATGCCTATTTACTTTCTTTTCAATAGAGTTGGATGCTCAAGACTATTTATAGAAGCTGATCTAAATCTATCTTTTTGTTTTATTGTTGATTAATGATTTGACATGCGAGATGCGTCAAACGGTAAAGTATGCACTCTTGAAGTCTATAGCTTTTACTTGATTTTGCTTAGCTGTGGGAAGAATCCAGGGAAAAAATCTCTCAAAACTAAAGAGAAACAGTTCTTTGTGTCAGCTTTTCAGTCAAATAAATTCTCAGCTGTAGCCTATATTTCTTTTCCGCCATTTCTTCGTATTAATAAATTTATGGAGAAATTCAGATTCATTTCGCGTCATCAGAATGGTAGTCTCTTAATGAAAGGTGTTATAAGAAACCATCGAGGGGTTTAGCGAAGATCTTGAATTTTTTAAGGTTCGACTCCTTTATTACTAAACTATCAAAGGTTCTACATTATTTACAGAATAATTTCAAGTAAAAAGTGGTTCCAAGTGTTTAGAAGAATTCTATCGTGCACCCTTTTCTTAATGCTGAATACTCCTTTTACAAGGATGATTTTAGCACAAGTCTCTTGAGCTACACTGAAAAGAATGTGTCAAACGAATTCATCTATCTATCATTCATATGGCAGTTGGGTTTGCATATTTCATTAGTGCATCTAGGGTTCATATTTTTTCATGCGGAACCACTTCTAGGATCAATATAAAAAGCATCGAAAATATCGCCATCAAATGTTTTTGACACAATCGTTGGAACCTTAGAATTTTGTCGACAGAAACAGAGCTTTGCACGCTAAACAGCTCTTTACGTTTGAATTTCATGAATCACTTCAATTATTGGGTGTACTACAGCTTTTGCGACGTTAATTGTTTGAGCGCCTTGACATTAAAAAAATGCTCAACATTTTGCATATGATAGAATGGTAGTTCAGCAAGCAAATTTAAACTATTAAAGTATATTTCGTTTCGAGTGACTTGGCCTCTGTCGCGCTCAAATGGGTTTAGGAAATACGACATTTGTTCATTTTCACTTTAAAAAAACAGACGAATAGATAAAAGAGACAGGCGTAGACGTGCAAACGTGTGTGTCAATTTAACTGTATGAACACAGTTATAAATATACACATGCAGACAGACCAATAGACACATATGCAACATATTAGATATACGTGAAGATATTAAGACATAGACATAAGAGTTCAAATATAGATATAGGGGTTAATATAGAAATAAAGGATTAGATAAAGAGAAAACGGTTAAGGCATATAAATAAGGAGCCAGATATGAAATTATTCAGCAGTACTAAACAAAGTATGTTGGATGGACTGCTTTTTACTAGGATAGAACCCTCTTTTACTAAAACCTTAAAAATTTCAATATGACACCTTTTTGTTTTTACAGAGTATCTTACGAAAGTATTGCATAGACTATATTCGGAAAAGTACATCATTACTATGTCACAGGCACTATTGGATATTTATATATTTAAAGTTTCACTCAAAACGTAGTTAGCTGCATAGTTCAGTGAGGAGATGACCACACCTCCCTTCAAGAAATGTTTCTCGATACTTTCCAGCACAAACGAACGAAAAACGAATTTATACTACCATGAATGAGCCTTAAAACGTGATTTGTGCCTATGATTGCGCCACCCTTCGAAAATCCTATACCTGCCACTGGCGTAGCTGAAACATGTTCAGTCACGCATACTTGAAGTTGTTACTCAGATGTTGGACAGAATCTAAGTACATAGTGTTTTTAGGTGTCTGTTTACTAGAGGGTAGATATATTCAGTTCTCTCACGATTCAGTTCATTTTCTCTTTGAATTCGGCACAGTTTCATTAAACAACTGAGTGGATTGTGCCAGTCAATAAGAGAACAATTAATTCTCTTTGTAATATTGAAAATAAGTATTTTTGTTTGAGAGAACATGTCTGTTTTATTAAATCTAGAGAGAAAAAAGTCTTCTGTTATGCATTGTTGGTTTGTTCCATTGAAAGACTACAAACTGGTAACTGACTGTGAAAGAAAGAAATTTTTAGAGAGAAAGAGAAAACACAAGAAAAAAAGTTAATTGATGAAAATCCTTCACGTTCCCCTCACTAATCGTATGTCTTGCTGAAGTATCGCTTTTTCCTATTTATTCATCTGCTAATACGATGGTACGAAACAGAGTAGCTAGAGGAACAAGAACAACAACACAAGCAAGAATAACAACAAAAAAAGTCGACGAACGGGGCACCCTCACGTATCAGAAAGTCTAGGATTGAATGGAGAACGAAATCCTAACCATGAAAGTTTTAATACACTTATCGGTTACTTTCTCTGTCAGAATTATCAAGAAACTTTCTAGCAAAACACTTACAGGGTAAAGGCAACCTGGCTTCGTAGCGGTACTTTCTGAGCATATAGAACTGAAGAAAAGAAATTTGTATAGACCTTTTCTAACAATAAAAGGAAACTACTGGGTCATTTTTTTTTGCACTAAGACACCATTTAGAATAATTTAAAAATATAAGCGTATTATATACAGTCATAAGCCATTTCCTTGTCAAGATTGTAACAGAAAAATAAGCAATTTGAACGAAGAGAAAGTATGAAGTCTACATTTAAGTAACAAAATAGTTTTTGGAAGCTTCTCATTGCATAATCCAACGAAATTTATAAAAAATAATTCGTCACAGATGATATAAGTCAAAAACAAAACCAAAAGATGAAAGCAGTAAGTAGTCATTTAAGACTACTCAATTTTTCTATAAAAAAAGAAATGGCCTAATCCGACCAGGAAAGCCCTATCACTTTGCTTGAAGCAATTTCTGAGTCGAAAAAAAAGGGTACCATATAAGTTTTAACAAGAATTCTAGATATATTGTTTTTCCATAACTCTAATGAGGTCATAGTGTGGAACTTTATAAGCTACTACTTCAAGAGATTTCACAGATCTGTGAAAACACTTTCTTCCATTCTACTTCGATTTAAGCGCATCATCAGCACAGTATTTCGATTGTTTTGTCTGTAGGAATAGCATTAAAGCAGCTCCTCTTATTACCGTTTCAAGTCTCTTGATACACTGTACAAAAGAATACGACACTCAAACAATAATGATATTTTATCGAAACTTGCACACCATATGGTAACGCCTTTGATTTAGTTTTTAATGAATTTTACTCTCCAATTCATATTGGGGAGTCTTCTTATTGCTCAATCTCTAAAAAAATATTGACTTGGCCGGCCAAATAGTACAGAAGCTCAATTTTCAACATAGTCTGAGAACTTATGACCCATAAGTGTGAAACAAAAATAAATTGCCTTTTCCTAAAGATATTTCGTACGAAAGTTTGCAAGTATTTCGAGGATACATTGTTCATAGCTGTCGGCTGAAGCAACAGATAGATAAAAAGGTAGAGAATTAGTCAGGTAGTTAAACGGATAGTTAATTAAGTATACAGAGATAGATAATTCGAATTTTTTATTGTAGAAAAAAGTAAATGTATATGTATCCTTTTTTTCGTGTAAAACGTTCGAATGGTTTAAAATCCGCTGCATTTTACCGAACTTTTCTAGGTTTGAGGCATAGTGCTAACAGGTACACCTATGTCTCGATATAATTTACGACAATCAGAAAGAGCAGTCCAGTAAAAAGCATAGAAAAAGCTCAAACATAAGTATCTTTTAATACTTTGTATAAATATCAAAGTATTATATGGCTGATATGAATGTTTTTAATGTAAAAGAAATAGAAAAAGAAAAGTTCGTAGTTTCAACTATTGTTCTTGTTATTCCTTTATATAGTTAATACGCAAGAACACGTCGAAAATATTTTCATTTTTGTTTTATATTCGATTTTTCATTTTTGTCATAATGTTATCATCATTATCATCAAATAATAACAATAATGATTCAAATATCATTGATTTATTATATCGTTTATGTAAAGAAAATGAAATAGAAAAAGTTCAAAATATTTTACCATTTATTGGTAATATAAATATTGTAAATAAAATTCAAAGTTCAACTGGTTCAACCTGTTTGCATGTGGCATGTTATTATGGACATCGAGATATGGTTAAAATTTTATTAGAATATGGTGCTGTACATTCCATACGAAATTTACGATACAATCTAACACCTTATGAAGAAGCTTATACAGATGATATAAAAGAATTATTTGCCGAACAACGGACATTATTTTCAAATAATAATGATTATGATTATATTGAATGGTCAGTGATAGGAGATGATCTCCTTGAAAAACGACGTGAATTTCGTCAAGCTATCGATTTATACAAAACTTATGACAATCATCATTTAGTATCAAAATTATTAGCTGAAGTTATTCATTATTATCTAAATGAATATCTGATAAATGAAAATAACAATACTAGCAATTCAAAAGATAATATTACTCGTGAACAAATTGCAACTATTGAAGGATATTTTAAAGAAGCCATAGAAAAACAAGATTATTTAACATACTTTATCAAAGCTTATACATTAACCAATTTTTTTTATAAAGTATTAAATAAAGATTTAGCTCTGTATATATTAGAATATTTCGATGAAACAAAAACTTTTTCATCGAATTATCGTCTTGTAAATTGCCTTGTTCACCTTGTTACACTGTTAATTTATCATCCAAATTTACCTCTATATCAATATCAAGGTATATGTTATCGTGGTATGAGAATAACAAACAATGATTTAGATCAATATCAATTAAATCATCACATTTTAAATCGTGCATTTTTATCAACATCTATTGATCGTCAAGTAGCTGAAATGTTTGCTGGTGAAGGTCAACAATCTCACATGAGATATACTCCTAAAAATCATTGTGTCTTACAATATTCATGTTTATGTAAATATTTAATAAAACAAAATTCAACAGCTATTAATATACAAAGTTTATCAACAAGACCCCATGAAAAAGAAATTTTAATTATTCCATTTACTGTTTTTAAAGTAACGGCAATTAAACGAAATTATCTTGATGATTCAACAGCATCAATTTCAATTGAAATTGATTTAGAAGAATGTGAAGATCCAAATGATGATAAAAATGAATTAGAAAGTAGTCTATTTTTTTTCTATATCTTGAAGAAAATTTCTTCTTCCGATTCTTGTTTCATTCAATTTTCAGGTAATAAAACATCGAGATCATCATCATTATCGTCATCTGATGATGATATCAAAGATACTGAAGAATATGTAAAATTTAAACAGCGAAAATATCTTCTTTATGGCATCATTGGACTTTTGATATTAGCTATTCTTTTAGGTTTAACCTTTACATTCATTTTTACTCTTGGTATTAAAAAAAATTCAACTGAATCAGAAAAAGATGATATTATCGAGTACCAATTACCATCAGGTAAAAATAAGGCAATAAAAAAGGCTAAAATGTGAAGCCTCTACTTAACTTCTTCGCTGTTACGGGTGTCACTTCTCAGTTTTCAAGTTTCTGAATACTCAATGTGTTCATAGTTTCTGGAAATCCAGTATTATATGTGTTGCTAGTTCTCGCGAACTCATCGCATGTCAGACAACAGGATATGCACTACTAGTAGCTTGTAAATTTTCTAGAAAATACAAATACATAAGACACGCAATGGTAAGAAATTACGAATATTTTGTCAATCTTTTCGATGTGCTATTAGTTTCCAGAAAAATAGTAACACATTGGAAACTCTAGTAAAGGAACCTTCAATTTTATTATCTGCATCTCCTGTGTATATTAGGTGTGAGGAAAACTTATAAAGTAGTGCTTTCTTTTTCTCTGACATGTGATAGGTTCTCAAGTTTCTGCCAACCAGTAACATAAATGTTTTTCAGATTTTTAGAAACACTAGACTCTTCATAAATTCAAAATAAAAGACTTTTTATAGGTGGTTTTGTTTCTTGGAGGCAGAAACTTGAAGCTCCTGTCTGAAATAAATATTTTTACTTTTGAAGAAATTAATTAAAATTCACACTTTCCTTATTAGCAATGAAAGCCACTAACTTTGAGTTCAGATTAGATAGTCACTGCATGAATTTTGTATTTTATCGAACTCAAGGGTGCATGTAAACTTGATGTCGCAGTTAACAGATTCATACAACTTGACATATTTATACTAGACTATTCTTTCTTTAAGAAGTACAAAATACACATTTTTTATGTATATTTCTTGTAGTTTGTCCGAATATATTAAATCGATCTAGTTGGAATGCACGTCCGTATAACAAGCGTGATCGTCTAACAAAATTACCGGTTACACATATTGTTATACGACAAGTAGAAGATTTGAAACCAATTATGAATCAACAAGATTGTACTAAAGCGATAAAAGACCTTCAAAATTTCCAAATGGATATACGAGGTTGGGAGGATATTGGCTATAGTTTTCTTATATGTAATGACAATAATGACCAACAACACATTTATAGAGGTAGAGGATGGACATATATCGGTGCACACTGTATTGGTTATAATTCCAGATCATTGGGTAAAAATAGGTTTCGTTTTTGTACTTTCTAAAACATTGCACTTTAGATTATTGGTCATTTGATCTTAATTTGATCTTAGTCTTTTTAAAAATAACTAAAATCTTTGATGATTTTTTATATGTATGCTTTGAGTAGGTAAGATAGAAGCAAAAACCGAACAAAACCATTTTGAATTATTTTACAATTCATGTACGTCAGGATGTCCATTTTTCGATCAAAATTTATACATCACAGTAATGTTACACAGCCATAAACCCTTGTTTCACAGAGATTCGAAACAGTCAAAGTGGCATTTCCTGTTTCGAGATCAAAAGCTGCGTCTGATAGTTTTGCATCACTGAAAAAACAGGGTTTACATCCTCAAAGTATCATTATGATATCTAAACTGTTTATGGTATATCGATATGAAGGTATCACAGTTGTAATGAATGATCAAAAATTCATAAAGAATATATTTGCAATAGCATCTTTCGTCATCACTGCCAATAATATACATTCCGTTTATGCTGCGTATACGTTGTCTTGACTTTGTTTTGGAAAGCTGACATTGACATAAGGGATAAAAGACTAAGATCATTGTGTTTTCCAGTCAAAGTTACCTAGATACGATGATTAAGATAAAACTTTATGACCAAGTGGAATCTAACTGGAGAAAAACCTCCATCCATTTGGAACTTCTAAAGACAATTCATTCTCTAAGATCTTTTTAAAGATTTCACACTGATTTTTCGACGAAGCTGTAGTTTTCATATGAAATTTTCATTAACTTAGTGTCAGCTGCCAATTTGACAGGTTTCTTAGTAGATAATTTCGACTAAAAATCTAGATTTTTCTCAAAAATCCGACTTTGGTAAGACGGTCTTGGACGAGCGGGAAGCTTTATAGAGATAAAATTTCAAAATAAGATAGGTTTCTGTCAGTTTTATCGACAGTAAAACTTGTAAATCTTTGTCTCTTTTTGAATAATGAGGTATGAAGTGTCAAAGTTACCTAAAATAGTGACTTTTGCTTCTATGAGTGAGATGTATCAAATATAAAGAGCACAACTGTTTGAATTGAAAAGCTTTTCTTACGAGTCAAACTCATTGAGGTATACATTCATAAAACGTTCAGTTCAATCGATCAAGCCAATGCTTGATATATAGTCTGCAAAACTCCCTCTGAAAAGGATCTTCATCTTAAAAGTTTTCGTTAAAAAGTCATAAAAAATCGAGGGTGCAATATGTCTGAAAACAGCTTGCGTTGGCGTTCATAAAACGATGAATTCTACGCCACACCGTAAATGAATCAAATCTCCGAATCTTTATTGAGCATGCGTCTTAAGCATTGGCCGCAGATTACATAGACTGGTTTATAATTCTTCTATTGATTCCCAAGTTATGTTTCGAGATTTAAAATCATGTTTTTTGTTTGATAAAAGGTATTGGTTTTATGGGTAATTACACCAGTACAAGATCTTTAAACACATTTAAATCCTTAATTCAATGTGGCATTACAAAGAATGTTATTTCAAAAAGTTTTACACTGGTTGGAAATTTAGATACAACAGATATTTACAAGTATTATTTAAAATATTTCAGAAATGACACTGATCTTCAGTATAGCAATCAAGCCAGCAGCACACTGGTTTTTTGTGATTAATCAACTTTTACCAATTTCAAAAGGATATTTTTCCCACTGAAATTCCAAGAAACTCATAGACAATCGCGAAATATTTGCTTAAGCATATTCGGGAACGCTTATTAGTAATATTTTATTTATTAATATATCATGATAACTCAGCAATAGATCAACACGAAACATTCAGATAAGTTGATGAGTCGTAGCGATAACATTTTTCGCAATCAACCGTATCTGGTTGGTCATTCGATCTGTTACTCTAGTTCTATGCGATATGCAAAATAATTTCTTTAAGGTCTCATTAATGTTATTCGTTCTATGGATTCCTCATTATCGTTCATTCGATTTTGTGCAGATACAAACAGTTATGACTCTGAAGAGCGACGAGCTTTACATGCGATAATTACATATTCTACGATCATTCCAATCCATCCAAATCCGCGATGAGTACAGACTTTTTCGAAGAATAGATTTCAATAGAATCATCACGTGATCTATGATGTGGGTGGGGTGTGAGTATTGATCATTTATTCGTCTACACCCATACTCACCGAAACCCTCATCCGCAAGAACATTATATTAAAAAAAAATTAATAAAAAAACGATTGATTTTCATATATGCAGCATTTCATTTAATTTTACTCAAAATAATGATATTAATTACTTGAAATTCCTCCGTAACTGATTTATAATTAACAGTATTAAAAATGAAAAAAATTAGAGTAATTTTTTTGAATTAATTTCTTTATCTTGATATTTAATAGTTCGACATGCCGTAAAATAAATAAGATAAGGAGAGTTGTGGGAGTCGGCGCCAGTGTAGATCTGTTTACTTCTGTGAGATATACACTTACCCATCCACTCTCACCTATACACTCATACCTGCACCCACACCCACATCCACATCCACACCCTTTATTTTACTCGCTTGAAAAGACAATTCGAAAGGCCTAGTGTTATTCATATTAATATTCCTCTTACTATTTCTCTTTTTTTCTTTCCTTCTTCTCTTATTATTTTTTTATTTTATTATCAATATAATAAAAGTAGTTACAAAAATAAAAAAATAAATAAAAAAAAAAAATTATTTATTTTATTCTCATTTATTATTATATATATAAATAACACAATCGTGTTGACTTGTCAAATAAAAAAGAATTCGATACCATAGTCTTTGAAAGCATGTCGAGATCAATTCTAATCAGTCAAGCATCGAGTCAATCTAAACTAATTTTTTGTCTGAAAGAGTAATGTCTGAACAGTGGAAAAGGTCACAATTTAGTCAAATTTTTTACTTTTGCTCGGGTAAAATTTAAATATGAAGCAACATTCAAAATATCTTTACAACCTGGTTTTTCGACGTTTTCAATAGTTGACTTCGCGATTTCGTCTGTTTCAAACTTCGAATTCAACTTATCAACAAATAGAGCTTTTCATTCCTTATCATTTCATCTATCTGGAAGTTATTCTTTGTTTTAGTTTTGGTTACATTGCTGATTAGAAAATTTACTTTTGTCATGTTCCTTCTCCTTGATTATCAGTTTGATAAAAGTTGTGTAATAGAAAAAAATAATGAGTAGGAAAAAGCTCTAACAATGGAGATGTTTGTATTGTCCGCCGAAAAAGTGGCACATATTCGGGTCAAATGAAAGCTCTCAACGTCAAACTAACAAGGTTAAAATATTAGCTGCTAAAGGCTTGCCTAGAGTGAGATATTTAACTTTTAAATTTAGGTATAATAATGAATGAGGAAAGGCTTTCTCTACTATTATAAGGACAAAACATAGTGTTGTTTCGAGGCGATTAGGGGGCTGGTAGGGTCCCTCTTTCAGNTATGAGCCATCGTTCATTTGAAGTTTTTCATACTTAGATCTATCTGACACGCATGGTTCAAACTCAAAATCAAATTGGTAGTTACACAGGATTCCTCGTTAGCATCCAACTAAAATCTAGTAACATAAGGATAATCTTCGAGGGAAGGGCTAATGACAAGCATCCTTCAGGAATTTTCTTATCTCACCGACAACGGCCTTATGCACAGAGGCTCAACTCGAAAGCGATTTATCATTTCCAAGGGCCACCTCCTTAGGCACTGAACGAAAACTATTATTTATCTCAAATCTGTGAATAGGCCCTCGTCAAAAAAAACTACCAACTAAAATCAATAAAATTCCTTTCACATCATGATTGCAAACCCATCCACAGCAAACAAATAATCAATAATTTAGGCCAATAAACGAACATCACAATCAAGATCTCATTCAAATCCAAAACACAAAAAGAATCATTTATCGAACGAAATACACTAACTCCTAAATCCGAAAATGACAATGAACTACAACAGAAATAATACAATATATTGAAAGAAGTAAACTTGCATTCAAGTACCGACTGAAAATCAAACCGCATCAAACAATAATCAGACAAACTTGCTACCAAATCAGAACTTGGAATCAACCTATAACAAAAATCAAAAATCTCATATAAAGAAATAAAACTTACTTCCAAATAAGCAGTCATGATCAAACTAAATAGATGACAACCTCATTAATAAACATAAAATTCAATCGCACCAAACTACACGTATGATTAACCACACAATGCAAGACATAATTGATATTCCTTTACGTAACTATCAACAACCTAGGCAAAACTCGTCGTTAGAAGTATCAATACCATAACTGCTTCTAGTCCTTATACATAATGATCAGCTCCTCGATAGTGGCCTTTGATAATATAGATGATTCCTCTAGTGCTGGTCCCTATAGATAGCCATCATCTCCTCAATAGTGGTCCTTGAGAATATATACGGTTTCTCTGGTGCTAATCCTTACGGATTTGGGTGTGGGTGTGGGTAAGATGAAGACTAAACCTCACACCGACACCGACATCCATATCCCACACCAATACCCTAACATGCATATGGTGGTGAAGATGATAGTTTTCTAGTCACCCACATCCACTGATGAGTATCGAAATTGTATGAAATATCAAAGTGGTTGATAGATGAAACTGATATCTTATTGTAATATGTTAAATAGCTACAACTATTTTTTGTGGACTTAAGACTTTCATTATTGCTTATCTTGAATAAAACAGAAGTGGTTAATCGAAAGAACAACGAATAAAATAATCTGTAAGTTATAGATATCAGAGGTTTGATTAAAATTGAATTTCGACAAATATTACTCGAAAATAGGAAAGAAAAATATTTGAAGAAAGTCCACCTAAAAGAAGATTTTTCTAAGATGTTGTTATTTGATTTAGTTAATGGTTACGAATTAAGAGCAAACAGCACATATTTAGCATTCAGGTTCTACGATTAGTTGTTTTAATTTGTTTGAAAATATGCTTCCTTGGGCATGAATGACAATCTGATGAATGGTCAACAACAAAAGTGCAGTTACAATCATGGCTTTTGTTTTTATTCCAAAACTATACTCGTATTCAGATAAATTCCATAGAGAAAAAACATTTATGTCGATATTTCACAGTTCTCGTTTTTATTGTTTTAATGTATCCTTTCATTGTTATTAATTTCAGGTTTTTTTTACCACTCGAAACAGCCTTCTTTTTCTTGTACTGTTTCTTTTATTCTTTCCAAGAATATAACAAAAATAAAAACAAGCCAAAGGAAGATTTCTCTTAAATATAACAGTTAACAAACTCGAGTCTCGTATTTTGATTGATCAACTGTTGTCGGCGTCAAAATATTTTACAATACTTTTTAAAAAGTAATACAAGTAATATGATAACCATTCACAATAGAATAGGGTGTGGGTGTGGGTATTGGTCTTCTTTTCAAGAAAATCCATTCCAACACCCACTCACATCCAATTCGATTTTTGTTAAAAGCCTATCTATTTTTTGTGTTTCAATTAGATGAAGTATGTAAGACAGATATGTCAAAAAGGATCAATGTCACTTATCGTACATCAAATGCATTTACATCTATTATTACTTATAATTGTTCTTCGATAAATCCATATAAACTATCTGCATTTTTCAATACAACACCAGCTGTTTATTGTTCTATAAGTGGACATTATTCAAATACTACAACAGTGAGTGTGACATGTAACAATATTAAAAACCATACTGATCGAGACTGGACGTTCAGTTTGAGTTCAAAGCGTCTTTATAGTAAAAGTATTGTTCATGAAACATTCACTATCACTTTAAAACCGTTATCTCTTTATATTTCTGCATCTATCACAATAACTATTAATGAATATCAATGAACAGCGTCAATATTTGATAAACAATTGTCTTAATATATCTCATAGAAAATCTTTGAATCAGGGTCAAATTATATTTCATCATGAATTTGATTACCTATTCGAATAGCAGAGACGACAGACGATGAATATGATAACATTTTTCAAGAAGAAATTCTCTATCAAGTTTACAAAACAAGTAAAGATAAGTCTAATTTGAATTTTTTCTCGTATTTATCATTATTTTAGACCTTGATAAAGTAGCAAATTAAATTTTTGTTGAAGATTCAATAGATGGAATTAAACATTTATCTATTTTGATAATCTACATGGGTACTATCATCGAATTAACATTTATTGTCATGGATTATATGAACTTGGTTTACATAATAATATATATTTGATAAATAGAGACCAAACAAAGATTGCTTGCTGTGAGTATTTTTTTTTCTTCGCATTTTTCCGCCGAAAAAAACAATTTGTTTGCACACGGGACACTTGAGTAGTGACATTCTTTTGCGCACAATAGTCCGATAAGCAAATGCAGAATGAAGCAGCTTTGTTGACTGTCAGGAGCGTTTTTTTCTCATTCGTAAAAACAGCGAAGTCAATGTTAAAATGGGGTGTAGCTGATTCGGTTGCAGTATTATCGATGGTTTCATCAACAAAAAATGCTCGAGGCTTTATGGTAGTGTAAGCAATAAAATTGTCAATGCATACCAGGAAATGTTTCTCGTACCCTTTAATAAGATTCTTTGCTAGAAACATTCGATCGCTGTTCTAAACATTCTGTCACGCATGTTTTTGTTTTGCTTGAACTTAGGTTATGACCTGTTCTTGCGGATTTGACGTAAAGATCGAAGAAGAATACACTATTTTTGTGTTAGGAAGATTAAGAAATCGAGCAGAATGCTGTACAAATTTTACGCATACCATGAAAAAGTTTTTACTGTTCAGGTGCGCCCTATCAAGTGGTAATCAGGGACAGTCAACGGTAATACAAGACAATCTACTAAAATCGCGACAATGGAGAAATAAGCTTTTTTCCTTAGAATAACCTCTGCTCAATACGTTCTCAGTTCTTCTTCAGGACGCCGACACTCTAAAAAGATGGTTTGAGCCCGGCAGTTATGCATATTCGAGTTTGATCTTCTTTTAATGAGATCGCAAGAAGTTGCAGTTGTACAGATATATATAAAGACACAGAGAATAATATTACTACGGTAGTAGACAAAGGTATCCTCCCTACCAAATGCCAGCTGTCATACGTATTAGAAGTGTGAAAATTTGTGTACACATAATCCACCAATACTGTACATCTGAGTCCTGAGATTACCCCAATTGTTTAAGTACAACAAGAATTATAATGGATGGTAATGAGTAGCACTTACTTTGTGAAACGCGATCTGAAAGGAGCGTTGAAGTATATAGGGTAGAAATTTACATTATCCCTCCTCCCAAGCGAGCAAAAAAATAGGTCCAGGAACAATCCTTACAATTAGTATAGCTAATAACTTGTGTATTTTGTATAACTATGCTTATCACTTGATACTGATTATCTGTGCTTTTTTAACCTCTTCTACTCGTAAAATTTTTGAAAAATAGATTTTATACTGAACTTTTCAACAAAACTCTGTAGTCCCTCTTCGGTCACATTGAAAGTTTGAATTTTTAATTTTGACTTGAAACTTTACACAGATAACATTTCCAATGAAACTGGTTCATTGTGAAAGTTTCAGCCTTTTCAGTTGCTTCTGTCGTGATATACTAACAAAAGTATAACATTTTTTTCTCACGGCAGAAGCAACGAAAAAAACTTGAAACTTTCACAATGAACTAGTTCATTGAAAACATTATTTGTGAAAAGTTTCAAGACAAAAATAAAAATTCAGTAAAAATTCGCTATCATAAGAATGAAGGCCTGTAAAACCAAATCACTCTAGACTTTCTGAGCGCTCATCAGTACTCATCGAATGATCATAGTTCAAAGCCAGAAACGACTTAGCACCCAAAGCCGGTTCCTCCTGGATTACCAAATTTTCTCTCTGACGACCCCAAAGTTAGAAACTATCTATGGATTATGTTTAGAACCAAACAATCGTTGTATTACGTAGTTTAAAAACTCATGTATTTGAGTTTGCATTGTCTATTGTAAACGATTGCGACATTGTATCTCGATAAGAGTTTATGTGAGCATCTTTCGACATCCATTCAAGATGGATGGCAACATTTACTATCAGAAAGTAAATTCAAATTCAAGTAGAAGCTTCAGCAAAACCTGGCAAAAGAAGAGAATTATTCACTAGTCATTCTTTCTTAGTATATTACGAGAAGGTTTTTAACCCTATTGGAGTAGAAGTAGCCTCAGGTAGTCTGAAAGGCCTACAGTATATAGTAACCATACAACGCTAGATGACTGTATCATGTCAAATAAATATAATTAGACCTTCAAATTGAAACATAAACTTTACTTCTAGTATTCTAACAGTGATATTCATCTATTTGACCTACTTTTTGGTTACTATTGCAACACGGCTATTTGCTTACAATCTGTTTAAACTATGCAGTTAAACACGGAACCATAGCAGTTTTAATGCCAACTACAACTTAGATTTAAAACACTCAAATCGATTTTGTCGCCTAGTTGCCCACTGTGCCCCATTTGATTCTATATTTTTTTCGAATTAGTTTTGCATGACAAATTAAACGAGAACCTTTTGGAAAAGATTCGAATTACGTGAAAAACGGAGACATTTTTCAAAAAATCAGACCCGCCAAGCTGAAAAAAACGTTTTGGAAAGCTAAAGCCAACTTTTCCTAGTCACTTTGATGTGCTCTTTCAAATAATATATAATTTAGATAAAAACAAGATCATGATTACCTTTTGAATTTCCCACAGCTTACAATTTCTCTTTTTCTAGGTCTCTGCTAAGACACCCTATATATGAATGTGTTTGAACTCATTTCTGTCAAATCATAGATTCAGAACTACTCAGTGATCTAACAAAAAAATCTCTTCAGATATCAGATTGCTTTTTGACCCAGACTGTAGTCGTTCGTTGAGTACTAATGGCCAGTGCAAAAAGTTGAGAATAATTTAGTTGTCCAGATCTGAGTTTCTGAAGTATTGAAGTTTTACTGTAATTTTCAGCAAATAGTGTGACCCAAGTCAGATCACTTTCCATAATCAAGGGCAAAAAAGCGAGAATTTTGTACTTCGCCGTACTGCATAGTATTCAACGACATGCTAGAGCTATTCTCTCGAACTTCTTAGCTTTGTATAGTCTACCATCAACATCCGTCTCCAGCATATTAGTTTGAGTTAATTTTATATTAGCCTATGTAGCAATGAAGTTCAAATACCTCATCGTACTTCAACTCTTGAGTATCATGAACTACGACGAAGTATGTGGACTTTATTATCGGAAAGATTTATATAAAATGAACTCAAGCTGGCATGTTTGTGACAGATCTTTATAGTAGACTTGGAATAGCTAAAAAGGTCTCAAGGATAAGTTTGACATACACGTGAAATACGCTAAAGTACAGCGAAGTACGAAATTTTTACTTTTCTCCCTTAGAACGAGCTCTTTGTAAACATTTCAGACTTTTTAGTATCTCCTACTCTGCGATATGTATATATAACAACAAAATTTGATTTTTCCTATAACAGAATATTCAATATTCGTATCTCATGATAACAAAGACTAAAATATCTGGAACTTTCACAATAAACTGGTTCTGCTGAGAACTTTATGTGTGCCAATTTTTACGCCGAAATATGAAAGTTGACTTCGAAGGTGATCAAAAGGGAACGATAGGATGTTTGCTGAAAAGTACAGGAAAACTTCAATATCTCAGGAACGCAGTCCTGGACAACCAAATCATTCTAGATATTTTGTATTGTTCACTAGAACGCGTCGACTGAATATAACCTGAACCCAAAAGCGATTCGACACAGCGAGAGACTTCTTCGCCAGTAAAAGGAAGAAAGTTGAAACAACATAACATTTTTTCATCGTTTTTCAGAGAGTAAAAATCTTAGAATTATCAAATCGAGAAAGAGAGAAATCGTTTGAAGACTATGCTCGCTTGCGCCTAAAACGTCATGTCGAGAACCATTTCGATGTCTGAGTTTTATTTTTTACATTTTTCACACCGAAAGGTGTCTTTGCCATCAAAGTCTTAGCTGCATGCTGATGAATACATGCATAATCTGTTGAACGAAAGAGTCTCACATCTAGATAAATCGTCAGTCGAAACTCCTCATTCAATAATCAGTTAAAGACATGTCATCATCCTCGCGTCTTGTTATACAAAATGCATCTGTTCTCACACTCGATGAGAGGAACAGTTAGTACACGAATGCCACGGTAGTAATCGAGAACGGACGCTTCACACAAATCATTCACGGTGGAAAGAACTTTGAATCTAAAACAGATGATCAAGTAATCGGATGGTACTGGAAAATTACTCATGTCCGCACTCGTCGATCTGCACTTTCACACTGCCATTGCCAAGGTGTGTATCGTAGTATTTCTGTTCTTTCTATGACTGAAGGTCTAAGAAATTATCAGGGTTGGAACGATCACCTTCCCCTATGGGAATATCTCGATGAATGCTGGTACCCATAGATTCGAGCACTCGACAGAAAATCCGCTTATTGGGCAGCTATGGCTTCTTACATGGAGGCGATCAAGAATGGAACAGGTACTGTGAATGACATGTACAGACAATTGGATGGTCTTGCCGATGCAGCGGATGAGATTGGAATTCGGGCCATTCTCTCGAATGATGTGGCTCTCAAACATTTCAATCTGGACACTCTAGAAGACAATGTAGCTGCCTTTCGGTATCATAATGGAAGGGCGAATGGAAGAATTCAAGTGTGGTTCGGCATTGAATAGCTTCCTCTCGCTGATCTTGAATTGCTCAAGAGAACACGAGAGCTGGCTAACGAATTAGGTTAGTTGCTTTGTTTTCTTCCTTGCCCACTAAGAAGCGATGGAAAAATCGACTTTCGAGAGTCTATTGGCAAGACAATTATGAATGAGACTTTCAGGTTTAAATGCTGAAGATTGTTATGAATGAAGCGAATTTTAAAGGTCGCTGTTTCCTGTTAAAGAATTAGTGGTACTATATTTTAACTGTGAAAATAAAGTTTTAAAATAAGCTTGAATTGACAGTGAGCAATATGGTCAATGGTAGAAATGTTGAGCAAGTCAGAGGAGACCGCAAAAATCGATGTATCAGATGCACCATAGTGATTGCGACCATTTTACTTTGCATATATTTTAGTATGGAAAAAGCATGAAATCTTGAGTTTTTTCAAGATGCGTTGTTGATTTCTTTGTGAACTCTAAAGAAAGAAATTCTTTTGACTTTTTATGATGACTTCTTATATGACTAATAATGACGATATGCATGATACTACTATTCTCCACTCTGCTGACATTAGCAAACATGTTTAAAGCACTTTGCAAAGTTGTTTGTTTACTCTAAACAAAACATTTCGTGACAAGTCATCTAAAAATTTATCATAAAAAGTCAAAAGAATTTCTTTCTTTGAAGTTTGCAAAGAATTCAACAGTGTATCTTTTATAAAAATTCAAGATTCTATCCTTTTTCTGTACTCAGATATATGCAAGGAAAAGTGTCGCAATTATATTGGCTCACTCGTTATTTGACAGAAAGCTATTTTTCTGTTGGTAAGATGCGACAATATTCTGATCTGGAAGCTTCCTTCAGATTTCATGTGAAGTCTCTAGCAGTGGACTTTGACATTGAACTTCATCAGTGGATAGACTTCAGAATATGATTCTTGAAGAGAAGTACCTATCAGAGTCTATTTCATACATAATGCTTCGATATTAAATCATAACTCTATTCAGTTCACACTAGTTTTAAAAGTAACTTCGGAAAAACTAGAAAATTTCATCAAAAAGAGTTGATTACTTTTCTATATATTTGATCTCTGTCTCTCTCTCACTCTGACAGGTACAGGTATTCATATTCATTTGAATGAGTCGATCAGTGAAGTCGATTCTACACTGCAACGGTTCAACAAACGACCTACCGAGGTGGCTCATGAGGCAGGGATTCTGGGACCTGACTGCGTAGCAGCACACTGCGTCCATCTATCAGACATCGAGATCGGCCTTCTGGCCTCCTCTGGCACCCATGTCTCACACAATCCAGCCTCCAACACTAAATTGGGTAACGGGATTGCCCGATTGTCTGAAATGATTCAGGCCGGAGTCAATGTGGGCTTGGGTCACGATGCAGCCGAATGCTCGAATTTCGTTGATATGTTCACCGTCATGAAATTCGCCTCATTGATACATCGAGCTGCGCGGCAAACTACTGAACTTGGGAAACCAATCGATATTCTTCGAATGGCTACGGTAAATGGACCAAAAGCTCTCGGTCACGATCGTGAATTAGGTTCCATCGTTGAGGGTTTTAAGGCTGACTGTATCCTCATTGAAATGAGAAGCACCGAATTCACTCCACTGGTCGAGGGAGACATTTCCCACGCCACCAGTCATCTAGTCTTCTCGGCTAGTGGAAATTGTGTAGATACAAGCATCATTGACGGCAGAGTGGTGATGAAAAATAGGAAGATGCTTACTGTGAATGAAGAAATGGTGATCAAAGAGGCAAATAGTGCTTTTGCCAGGATTAAAGACATGATGAAAGTGACTTGTTCAAGAAATGAACCGAGCACGACTCTATCTGTTTAAAAGAATTTGTTGAACTTCAAAACAAATTATTTGACTGACCTAACTTCAGTTATTTTCTGTCACTTTGTTTTGTCTTTTAAACCATGTTTTTAATGATTTTCTTTGACTTCGATTTCGTTTTTTATTTGAACGAATGGTGTTGTTGTGGGTGTGTGAATGTGTCTAGCTAGCGCTATCATGATTTCGTCGTACCTAAAGAACTCTTCACATGGCTTTAGTGAATAACTAATGAGAGTGCGAATGTAGAAGTACATTGACGGGTGAAACGAAAGATATCTACAGCCCACTCTCACACATATTCCAATGAAAGAGAAAGGCACCGAATTGAATGAGCTTGGATGTAGAGCGTGCATGTGAGCTTGTTGAGAGTGGGTTAAAAAAGAGCCACAACTAGCTAGGGGTGTGCGTGCGACTCTTTTCTTATCCCACTCCCACACCAACTCGCTCTCTTTGTCATTTGTTAAAACAATCTGAATTTTTCAGATAAACATGATTACCTACCAAACGAAATGTTCTTGAAAAGCAAAAAATAGCGAGAGATGAATAAGGAAAATGTGTGCCGGAATGCATGCATGTAGAGGGTGATAAAAGGAAAAAACGAAAGTTGTCCTTGGCTCTCTGTATTTATCATTATCTGGTGCTGTTAAAGGTGTGGGGGCGTGGCTGGGGTACGGGTGTACAAATGAGCGTAGATCGTACAATAATAACACCTCAGCCAAGTACTCACCAACACACCCACTCAGACCTATACCTCGCACCCACCCACATCTGCAAAATGACTCAATCTGCGGGTCAGTCAGTGCTCGGCTATTGAATAATGCGTGAACTAGCTGAATCAATACAAATGGCTCTCCACTATGTTAAGCGCCTTTTATCGAGAACACGTATCAGATGGGTGACGCTGTCAAATTCAGTTTTGATGAATGGTACGACGAAGTGAGTAATTGACTTGGGTGAGAGCATCCGTTCATTCTCTATCACCAAATAGTGTCATTTATGGGGTTGTGTGTGGGTGTGGGAGTGAGTGGATGTGTTAATGAGTGCTCAGCTGGGGTGTTATGATTGTGCGATCAATGCTCATCCTCACACTCGTACCACATCCACAACCACACCAACATCTCACATGCACATCCATACCCACACCCTCCCACACCCACACCCACACCCACACCCACACCCACACCCACACCCACACCCACATCCACACCCTTATACACCCACATCCACACCCTTATACACCCACATCCACACCCTTATACACCCACATCCACACCCTTATACACCCACATCCACACCCTTATACACCCACATCCACACCCTTATTCAGACAAACCCATACCATTATTGACGCACACTCTTACTCAATCATACCATTATTCATTCATACCTACAAACGGAAAAAGAAAAGGAAATTCTCTCGTAGATTTTGCTGGAAGGAATCCCCATGAAGAAAAAATGTTGTAACATATTTTGAAAAAAGGAAAGAGAAATTCGATCTTTACTGTGTTTTGATGCTTGTCTTTGCCCTTCTTCATCTCTTGTTTGATTGTGCTTGCTATATTTTTCTTACTCGTTATGTTTATGTATTTCTCTAAACTACTAGCGTTAAACTCGCGTTCTTCTACTTCATCTATGCTCCCTCTGCTTATGTCTTTTATTTTTATTTCTTTGATTATTATTTTTTTTCTCCTTTTCTCACTTTGTACTGCCAGGATCTTTACAATCACAGATTGCAAAAAAAAAAGAAAAGACAAATTGAGACCATGCGACGACTAATGACGATGTAAAGTCGTACGAGTCATTTTTTTCTGATAGAATTACTCTATGAGATAAAATTTTTCGGTTCTGTGTTGACATTGCAACCAACTGTTTGCCAAGAACACAAAAAAACGGTTTATTTCAGCAGCGTAGCTACTTACCTTCCATCGCTCTTCACTATACTCTCATACATGTAGAGGCTTTGCCTTTGAAAAAAACAATTGAAAAATAGTCATTTGGTTTTATTCTGTGTGCAACTGTACTCTAACGCTATAAAAACGTAACTACATTGCAAATAATGGGAAATGAATATTCCTCATCAGCCTTTGCACAAGTCGAAAAATCATCGCCAAGTGCTAATATTACCAAAGCTTCATCAAATCCTCTTGCGCCTCTGCGAACCAAAGCGCAACGATTTGAAACATTTCAAATTGTGTGGGTTGATCCTAGTATTGTTCTCAAATACAGAAATCAATCGATATATACACGTTTACGACAAATTTCGTTGAATTTCAAAACATTCAGAAATGGTGACGCATGTGAACAATGGATCCGACGACAGCCAGCCGATGCAAAGATCATTCTAATCATCCCTAGCCAATTGGGAAATGAAATCATCTCCAAGATTCATAATCTAACATCCGTCATTAGTATTTGTGTGCTTCGCTCCGATTCCAATTATAGAGATGTATTGCCACGATCGTACTCGAAAATACGCTACATTGCCAGCTCTGAGGATGATCTTCTTAGAGACATACAAAAACACTACCAAGATCTTGAATGTTTCGAGGATTCGAAAACAATGATGATGATTATACCCGAAGAAATTTCTTATTCGCATGATTTTAGTTCGAAACAAGCGGCATTCTTATGGTTTCAACTCTTTCTGGAAGTTCTTATTGCACCATGCTACTTTCTATTTCAGAGTACATCCACTGAACTTCTACAAGTTCTATGCGAATGGAGTGTAGAAGATGAGTATGGACTAACCTTGATCGATGAATTCCAAGAAGCATATCAGTCTAGTCCAGGAGTATTGTGGCTCGTACAGGGATCACCACTGGCACGTTTAACGAATAAGGCACTACGTGAGCAAGATATTTCGATGCTCTTTCTTCTTCGCTTTTTTCTCAAAGATATTCACGCGCAAATGAACAACAAGCCGACTCCTTCATTAATTTGCTATAAACTACATCGTATGTTGCGCTCGCAATTGGAATACATCAAAGAAAATCGAAGCCGTTATATATCCTGGAATGGTTTTCTATTTGCTTCGACGCAAAAGCCCACATTGGGCTTCGACCCTACGAGAAAAAGTACACTGGAAACTGTCATACTTGAAATAGATGCATGTGGAGAACGAAACCTATCATCATTTGCTTTTGTGACTGACATGAATCCGTTGATTAAACACTCCAGCGAGCAAGATATTCTTTTCATGTGTGGTTCAATATTTCGTATCGAAAGCTTAACACAGAATACCGATGCTAGTTGGATACTTCAGTTAACGCTTGATAATAATGGAGATGAAAATTGCCTCTCTGATATGAAAACTAAGCTTCGACAAAGTAACAATCTCTGTATGATAGGCAGTCTTTTAGAACAATGTGAGAAAAATGAACTAGCACTGGTTTATTATGAAACTCTTCAAAAGCTGCATGCACACGATGAGAGTCATCCTATTTTATCTCAATTACAAGAAAGATTGAATGCTAATGCAATAGGATCTTTAGGTAAGACCTTGAATTCTTTGAAAAAAGCAAAGATACTAAGATTGATTGTAGTCTCTCTGCCCAATGTGCAATTCGTTCTTGTCGATTTAACAAAGCGTTTAAGCAAATTGGCTTCGGCAATGCTGGATGCACTTTTCCCATTGACAATTGATTTTTTATTTATTTTTGAAAAGGCATCTGACATTGATTTTCATCAGCTACCAGATAAGACCACTTTACTCTTTGCTAGTCGTGAATATGTTTCTTCCATGGAAAAACTGCCTTCACGAATTACAAAAATTTTTATATTAGAACATCATCCGTATGAAGCTGATCAACGGCAACAATTTGCTACCAGTGAAGATCTTGTTTGTCAATTGGTTGATGAAATTTATCGATGTTATTGCCAGGAAGCACAAAACTATGAGAAATTGGGCGATTTCATTATGTCAAAACGATTCGAAGGGCAAGGCAATCTGATTCATGATGAAGTTCGAAAGGCACATCGAACGGTGATTAAGACAGAACACGCTGGCGAATCATATGAGTGTCCAGCGACTATGGTTATTTTGCTGCAACGAAAAGGAGAGAATGATCATAATATGAAAGAAATATTAAAACAATTCAACGATATCATTTCCGACTGCTTGACTTTCCATAGTGAATATCGATGTTATCTTCATTTATTGGATAACGAAGAACAGAGCAATGTATTTTTGATTATCGATGCTTATTATTCGGACTCGATGATAGCTGGCATTCGGAATTTAAAAAATGTTAAATCTTTGTATTTTTTTGGAAATTCAACATCGGAAGACAGGACAACTTTTACGAAACTTGACGATCTTCGCTTGGAACTGATTTACGATCTCATTGCTCATTATGGAGAACTCGGAGAGAAGTGTCGTGATCGGAAATGTGCCACACAAGCAAATGACATGTTTTTTAAAGCACAGCAACTGTGTCAGTTTCTTGCATAATATTGAAAGCATTTCACTAAAATGTCTCTCGAATTTTTGTTTTCGCATTGTCTCTTTTTTTCTTCATTTTCTTCAGATGCTTACAATCGATGATTTGCATTTCGATCCTGTCTATTCAACAGCTAGTCATCGGACCCTTCTACTATATGAGACAAAAGGAACCAGTATAGCTATTCCTGTACGTGATGCGCATTCGATAAAGTTCGTTGAAAAAAGCAATAATATGTTACTATGCCAAGATAAAATCTTAGAAATGAATCGTCAAAATGTTACGTTATTTTCTTACAGTAGAAATATTCAACAATGGTATGCAATGCTCGAAAATGAGCTACCATATAATCTGCGCAAAATTCAGATTTTCTGTGAGTCTAACGAAGACAGCGACTACATGAATACATGGATAGGACGTCTGGGATCTCGCGGAAAAAAAACATTTGTCTATGATCAGCTCAACTGGAGATTGCTATTAGCTGGCGTCAAGTACATTGATCAAGTAAGAAAAGAGTTTAACGGTGATTCCCTGAATATCATAATGGACCATCGTAAACGTCTTTGTCAAGATTTGGCTACTCACTTCAGTGAACAAGCACGTACTTCATGAATCAGACAGACGCTCATCAAAACAAGAGAGCAAGCTACTTTTTGATATACGATACCATCAAGTATAAACACAGTAGACAAAGCATAAAGTAGTAAACTGGAAACTGTATTAGTCTTGTCGGATAAATTTATGTCACTTCTTAAAAATAACCTTGCTAAGTTTTCAAGTTCATGTTTTGCTCTTTCTTCTGCTTTAGATCACACTGATTATTCAAAACAATGAATACAGCGTCAAGTATTATTTAATATACACAAATGCATTGCGATGGTCAAGGCGTGGGTGTGGATGTGAGTGTTGACTTTGTCTTATAAATATGCACCCCCACACCCTATATTCACTGTATCCAACAATACAATAACAATATATAATAAATCACTCCTCTCAAGCAGTTTCGCTTTATTTCGATTAGTTGTAATATGTCACCTGCACTTATTAAAATCGAAATTATGCTTATTACTTTTCTGATCATGATAAAATAGACAAGTCGACACTAGAAAGAAACCGAAGTGCCTTACCAAAATAAGATTTTGATTTCGACATCTTCGCATTTTTTTTCAAACTTCCGATACGCCAATAACAGTATTTGAAAAAATCTTTAATCTACAATTTTTTCAGCTCTAACATAAAATAACTTTATTAGTTTATTTACCACAGTGAGCATATGAAAAATCAAAGATTGTTTTATTTTCTATAATAAAATATAGAAAATGATAGATTGTTTTACTTGTTTACTACCATATGCTTAGACATATAATTTTATTGTTTCATTTTGTAATGATGGATTCCAATATGAATTGATGAATTTGGATGTGGGTTTAGTTGAAGAGAAGATCCACACCCTCAATACTTGTCATAATAGGAGTTGAATTTCTATGCATATCTTTTTGATATAAATATGTATTCTTGTACTATCTCCATTGAAAAAGTTTTACACTATAATTATTCGTGAGAAAGTTTCAAGATTTAACTTTTATTTAAGTTCTCAATTGAGAACACAGTCGACCTACTTCCACTGAAGAACAAAACAATTCATACTTACTCAAAATAAAGACGATACGTGTGACATTTCGATACTGATACTTATTATATAGAGATATTTCAAAGAATTATGTGTTCGCATTTAATAAACAAATTGGCGATTTTTTTCCAAATTATTTTTTGAGGATGTTTAAATTATGAGTAATGCAGTATAATTCTGTTCAGCATGCATGTTTCTAGAGAAAACAGTTTTCTACAGAATGAGATGTGAACGAGATTTATACCACGAATGTTTCAATTTTTTTCCTGATTGTATGGGAAGCTTTAAATTGAGATCGAGAATTGGTCTAGACTTCGAGCTTTCCATGCAATAGAAATTGTCGTACAAATCTCATTCACATCTTATTTGATAGAAAACTGTTTGCTTTACAGCGTTAATTAATTCGAAAGTTTTGCAGGTTCTTAGTTTTGATGATTGAACATTTCTTTTTCAAAAAAAAAAGGAAAGAATCAAAGGATGTGGGTGTCAGTCTTCTTCAATCCGACATCAACATCCACACCCAGATATATTCGATCCAATTTCTCGTACACTCATGATGCTTAAAAAAATTCGAAATATTATCTTCCAATTGATACGATAGCAACTCCAATAAATGAATAGAAAAATTTTTCAATAAAATTAATTCAGTAATTTTTTATTTTGGCTTTCTCTCAAAATCAATGAAAATTTATATAATCAGTCTTTTGCAATATTAAATCCTAACTCAGTAATTAATGAATTAATTTTATTTGAGAAGATATTTGAAAATATCTCATATAATATATAGAAGTGTATAAAATAGTTATCTCATTTTCTTGTTCTGAGAATCATGTCTCAGTGCAAAAATTTAATGAAAATAATAGACTTATTTACTTACTAAACTATATGTGATCATCAGTACAATTACCATGTTAATAATTCAACTGTATTCCACTGTGGATGTGGGTGTGAGTGTTTGCCTTCGTTTCATCCGTGTTCATTCACACCTACACCCTCAAGAATATTTTTGATATATCAAAAAAAAAAAAAATTGTTGTTTCTATTACTCGTCTATTAACATAACATATTGCAAAAAACTGTTAATATAAAGAATATCACGACAACGTTATAAGGAATTTATATTTGAAGTATTATCTGATGGCCTTTATGATAACAAAGAAAAACAAGCCAGATGTTATTATTCTTATCTTAACTTTCATTTAAAGACTGCTGTACATTTTCACATATGATTTTTATTTGAAAATTATCATGTTAGTATTATTAATTATTCTTCTATTTTATCCTTTCATTTTTGTCGTGCCAAATTCATTACCATATGCAGAATGGGCTCATTATCATATGATTTGGTTACATGATTCTCAAACAAATCAACGAGATATACAAACTATGTTCAATGATTATATTAATCATAATATTCAATTTGGTATTGTTAATATAGATGCAGATTGGGCAACAGATCTTAATACATTTATATTTGACCCAACGAACTTTCCAACAATACGAAATATGCTTGATGAATTTCGTGAAAAAAATATTTATATTGTCTTATGGATGACGTCAATGATTAATATCGATTCACCTAATTATCAATATGCATAAGAACATGGATATTTATTTAATAAAACAATTAAATGGTGGCTTGGACAAGGACGTTTATTAAATTATTTTAATTTACAAGCTGTTAATTGGTGGCATAGTCAAATTGAACGACTCATAGATACAGTTGGACCTATTCATGCATTTAAAGTATGACCATATTCGATATAAAATAGCTTTCAATTTATATAATATGATTATTTATAAATGAATCAGATCGTTTCAATATGCATTCATTAAACTGATATGTTTTCCGAACTATTTCATTCGGGTCACACACTCATTATTTACAAATTTCGAGGAGAGAATTTCAATGTTGAACATCAATCATTTCAGATATCAAAATAAAAACTTTGGCTGCACAGGAGATGAAGTTATATCCTATATAATATAGATATAGGGGCTATCTGTGTATTTATACACTAAAAGTATAAATGTTTAGATCCTAGATTGTGCGAAAAAATCTATCCTATAGAAACCTGCGAAACTGGAAATGTGCACATTTATTTGTTAACAATATGATTGCACAAAGTGAAAATACTTATATCTATGAATTCGAGCATTTCTTTCAACCAATTTTTATGTTATATATGTATGTTAAATTGCTCAAGATGGCCTGACAAACTCAGTAGTATAGATCTGGGTTTCATTGGGTGACTATTGAAAAACCAACGTTAGCAACGTGACTCAAAAAAGAGCAAACATTTTAATCGTATACGTTTCCATTTGAGTCACTTCACATAAGCCACGACTGACTTCCACTGTAGCTGCTCAATCGATGATCACCGATTTGATTGGTTGAATATATGTTATATGGGCAAGCGTTTGAGGAATTTCTACGCAAGCCGTTTCAAAAAATATCGTTCTATCTTTGAGATGTTTAAATTTCTTTGAGAGTGCTCTCGTCAGAAAAAGACGCTTTTTGCAATTTTTTGTGGCATCAAAATCTCTTCAAGAATAAATCCGTTTCGCTTGAAATTTTTACTGTAAGCCTATCTTAAGTTTGCGTATCAGCCATAAAAAACGACTTCAAATAGATGAACCATTAATGAGTTAGCCAAGGCTACCAAGTACATGAAAAATTTTTCAGCTTTTAGTATTTTGTGGAGTGCGAATGCGATGCGAAGAGATTTACCCACATTCCCACTGAATAACTTATGAAAAATTGATTTTAAGAAGATAATTTTTTCAGGTTTGATCTTGCTAAGAATGTCACCAATTTTCCATTATCAGCTTTGAAAATTATTTTTTAACTCAGTTCAATTACATGTAAGCTGGAAGAGCTAATATTTTCTCATATATTCATGATAAAAGAACTTGTGCTAAATAAGAACTTCTATAAAGACTCAAAGTCAAATCCACAATGGTCATGTCTCGTTTTTATTAATTTTGCCCATAGGTCCTCGGTAATCTCTAAAACCTGCATATAGACTAATAAAAAAAGCATATGATTCGATTAAATACACAAAACTTGATTCATATTTATTTATTTTTATCGTAGGCTGATGGTACTGATCCATATATAATTGAAGTACTTGATCCTCGTGTAACATGGGAGCGTTATCGTACAGCTTATTATAATGATACATTTCAAATTTTACGGCGGCTAGTTGGTCCAGATGCTTTAATTATGTCACGTCCAGTTGATAGTGATCTTGATTATAGTCCACGTGATATTGTGTTCATGGGTTGGGTCGGCGATGAAGATGGTACATATAATGGATTAAAAACAGCTCTTCGTTATATGCTTGAAAGTGGTCGTCGTGGTTATGTTGGTTTTGGTTCGGATATAGGTGGTTATCGAACTGATCCTAAAGCTGGTACATTAGGTCGTACAAAAGAATTATTTCTTCGTTGGACAGCTATTGGTGCATTAAGCTCATTTATGGAAAACGGTGGTGGTGGTGAACATTTACCGTGGAATTTTGACAATGAAACAACTGATATTTATCGATCATGGGTTAATTTACATTATAAACTTGTACCTTATCTTTTTAGTGAAGGTACCAAAGTAGCGCTTGGACGAAATGGTACATTAATGCGACCATGTGATGATATTGAAGCATTATTTAGTCATTCATNTTGAAAGATCAGACCTCGAACTATCTTCCTCTGCATTTATCTCAATTTTCATGCTTTTCACCAAAAATCGACTTTTCTCAGCGGGGGTAGGTTTTCTTTAATTTTTCGTAATTTCGGCTATTCTTGATAGTGGTAGTGAGACAACTGCCGGCTTCCTTTATTTCTTTAGTAGTACTATCTATCCCAATACGCAAAATCATTCCAGCGAAAAATGAAAATTTTTAAAAAAATCGAAGCTAAATTGTACAAATGGCTTGCAATCGTCTCATATGTATTAGGCAAAAGTTGAGATTTAGTCAAAATTAAAAAGAATTTTTAAAAATTATAAAAATGCGAAAAAGCTGAAAATCATGAGTTGATCTTATATATCTATATTAAGCTATGTTTAGCTTTAATTAAACTTTAACTAAGTCTTAGAAATTTTGAGCTAGCTAGTACATTTAACTGAAATCTAAGTTTATTCAGAAAGTGGTAGAGTTCATGAATATATTCAATTAAAATCTAATTTGTCTTAGAAAGCTCCGAACACTAAAAAAGAATAGATCTGTAAGTTTATGATTTTTGCATCGGATGGCGCAAATGAATTATAAACTAATTAGAAAAAAAAGAATTATAAAATAATTCAGCTTTTATTCATTTGTATCAAAAGTTGCGGTAGAATATACCAGAGTATAAGTGTGAGTATGGATGATGGTACAACCACACCCTTGTTGATAGTGTTATATGCTTGTTGACTCACCTACAACTTAGTAGATACTTTAAATAAGTTTCTTCTATCACATATAAAAATTTTGAATTATTTTGTAATTCATTTGTGTCGCGAATGCATTTTTAGAGTAGTATTTATTATCAATGTTTATTTGTTCTTGAATTTAACGTCGTTTATAGATGATATGTAGAGTATAAATATATTATCCTGTTAACTTTGATTGAGTTACGTTGTAACCAAAAAATAGATGTAGGATTTTTTTATTTTACGTATTTCTAGTGTTAGAACAATAGCTGTCTCCTATAGGAACTTGATACTTCGAAAACTTAGAAAGTTGATTCGCTTGTTCGTAAAAAATATTTTCAAAAATCATTTTTTCTATGTTGACTAGAAAATGCCATTAGCGCATTCATTACAATATGAAGTACATGAGAATGAATACTCAATCAAGTTAAATTAAAAGCAAGTACGTGTTATGTTTTCTTAATGCAAATGATAATTAGAATCTATTTTGTAGTTTTGTGCCTAAACAAAAAAAGAAATTATCCTAGGACATATATTTGTCATTCTTAAAATTAAAGTCTTTTTAATCATCTATGATATACTTCTCATGTTATCAGTTTGTCTACTACTTTCATTGTTTAATTTTTATAGTTAAATATGAATCCAACTGTATGCCTATCTCATGAGCCTAAGAACAACTGTATCGGCACGTGATGAGTGTTACTTATATAATTAGAAAATATAAAAAATATCGTATAATTTAAAAAAAAACAATTAACTCGTAACTTAACTGACGAAAAAGAATGATGTGATTCAGTATGAATTACTAATAAATGTGTTTTATTTGGGAAATCATTCTTTACATTGATCATGGACATTTGCTCATCTTTAAAATTTAAGCGAAGAAATCATTATTTTTCTATTGCAGTCAAAAAAATATTTGAAATACTTTTAATCTTGTGATTCGTCTTAAGAATGTTATTGGTCTTCTATTGAAATGCAATGAATTTTATCTAACTCAATTGATTGTATGTAATATTATGTATAGTTTATGGACATCATTGATAAATGCTATATGTCGAGAGAATCACTTTGATCAAATAAGATTAAGATAAATCAAACGCATTTTTTTCTTTCGAGTTTATTTAACTTTTCGGCTTACAACACATTATTTGATAAAGGCTTATTTATTTGGTTAGTATAGAACATTGCCTATTGAACGATTATTGATAAGCGGGTATTTCTGACCTTTATGTTGACTAACAAATATTATCAAGTATGTTTACATATGATATAATATAATCAAAACAATTTTGTGTTTTCTCGATATTGAATGTATAAATACTTCATATTGCCTTAAGATATTTTCATGTAGACGTGTGAAAACTAATGACTATCGGTCAGTTGTTCAAACTCAAGTATATATATATATGTATGTGTGGTGTGTGTGTGTATTGATTCCCTGATGCTGATGCCTTCACTTCTCTTCTTTTCATTACATCGTTTACTTTAACACCTGCGGCAATGAATGAGTAGCAAATTAATTTCAAATGAAAACAGTATACGGATATATTCTTGTTATCGAGAAATAACAGAAGTTTTCAACATAGTTGACATTATTTTATCATTATTGAAATAGTATTTCTTATGTACATCATGCAGTATTTGAATCGTGTCTGTCTATTCAATAGAGACAAAAGGTGTAAAAGAAACATTCCAATTGAACAAATATACATTTTATTAAAACAAGAAAAGAAAAAAAATTCAATAAGTGAATTCTATGTTGGCACCAGACGACATGTCGATCACGCTATGCAAATATTATTTCGACGACTACAGTTACTCTAGTCATCATGGGTGTTGATGGTATGATCATTTATTAGATTAACGCTTTATATTGTGTAAGACAATGTGTCTGATGACAATTCTTATGAGGTTTACACTTCAAGATAATTGCCATTCTTCATTTAGAAAGAATGACCATATATTCTATAGTAATGAATAACATCAATCAAGATTTCTTAGATCACTTTCATAATTTAATTTCTATGTACTAGACAAATTGAACTTCCTATTCGTCTGTCTATTGATTAATGATTTTGTCCAAGAATGCATATGACCGTTCCTCTCATTAATATTGTCAATCATGATTCTATATAACATACAAAACATATAGAATGATGAGAAGAAAGATTATTTTTCGAATTTAATGAAGAAATAATGATCATTTCAGGTGAAGAGGTTCAGCGGCATGTCGCATGTCAAATTAGAGAGTCGGTAACGTATGCTTGTTCTTAAAACAAAAAAAAAATTTTTTTTTCTAATCCAGCTTTCATCACATCAGAGTAATTATTCGACAGAAGCAATTATCTATCCGTCAATCGTAAAATCGAATATTCTAAAACATATACTTTTGCATATCCGAGTGGAACACATGTTAGATTTGATTATTTTAGACAAACGATAGTGATTTAGCATTTATGATGATTTCCGTCTTTGAGTAGCTTTAACTATTCGACATAGAATCAAATCGAATTGAGATCATCCATACCATATGCCTTCAAGCTAGGATCAAACATTCTTAAAGATAGCTAATTGTATCTATTGTCCGACGAAGCATTTGCGACGGAAAAGAGAGAAAGAGAAAGAGAGATAAAAAAAATCTTAATAATTTATATTGCCTTTCGGACATGTTGAGTTTTCTCGAATAGACAGATAGCACGCGCTCTAGTACAACACCTGTCTGTTAAGCTTTTTCAAAAAGAAAGAAAAAAGAAAAACAAAGAGGAGGGTTCATTCATTGTCAAGGTGCGTTCACTTAATATTTCTTTTTCTTTTGTATACTTTCTGACGATTAGCATAATAGTGATGAAAAGAAAAAAACTCAAGAGAACATGCCGATTTCTCTTTTTCGTAAGCAAATACTATTTTTTTTCTTTATACATATACACACAAACGCTAATCTCATGATGTGGACATACATAGTCCATCGTATGATTTGATCAATAATTCATTATTCGAGCACTTAGATACACATTGCTTCGATGATCTCTAGCGCACATATGTATACACGCGATTCAACTATTGTTCGATCAATTCACCGTTGAACATATGTCGCAGCAAGTCTGGTTAATACAGGTAGAATATCATCGACATATTTCCGTTCGTTTATGTTTTTGTTGTGTATCATCAATCATTCATTCTCTCTCTCTCTCTCTCTCTCTCTCTCTTTTTTTTTTTAACTATGCACACCAAGACTAAAAGTTAATGAACAACGCATAGTGTATGTGCATGTATATAATTGACCTTAGTCATGCTGAGCACTGCTGTGAGTTACAAACAACTGTCGTTATTTATTTCCGAATATCATCGTTTACACTTTTACAATTCAATAGATTAAGTTATTCGTTTTATCATTCGAGTTTTTTTTTCAATTTATGTAATGAATAAAATTGACTTCTTTTTTTTTCATTTTATTATAAATGATATCCTTGATTTCTTTTTTAAACATTAGTGCGTTTTGTATAAACACACATAACAGTTTTACGCAACGTATTAGATGAATTTATATTATATTGGTAAGAAAAGAACAACATCAAAAAGAAATGTATTTAAAAAAAAAAGAACTGGCCATTCGTTGTCTCGGTTTTTTTCCTTCCTTTTTTCTTGCAACCGACAATTACGCTTGGATACCCTTATCGGACGTGTGAAGGCGAATGCTTGTCATTTTCTTCCAACTCTATAAGCACATACACATACATACAGACGATAAAAATCTCATATTTAATAGTTGAGTTTGAAAAAAAGTGCAGTAATAGTATGAATTCTATATACACAATCAGATGTAATAACTCATTGGTCTTATATAAGATAAGACCAAATGAATGGATGCTTTTTTTTTGCCATTTCAGATAAAATATTTCATTAGAAAAGAGGATGTTCTCGATATTGGTACTAAATTTAGGTAAGTTTGTATATGATTCTTTTAGAAATAAATAAAAAGACTGATGCATCGATTTTTTTTATTTGTTTTTTCTAGTTCTTGTACAAATTTCTGGTGAATTGGTTATTAAACCAAGTCAAAGTTCATTAACAAGAGATCAATATAAATCATTTATTGCATTATGTACCGATCAATCGGATAGTCGAATTTTTCGTTGGCGATCCCCACAACAGAAAGATATACCTGAGAACCTAAATGATCGGTAGGAAGTTCAATAAAATAAAGACGGAAAAGAAAAAGACAAGGAATTTTATTTCTTTTCTTTTAGTGTTACTGTTGAACGACAGACAAATGGAATTCGATTACGAATTCGAAATTTGACAACTGATGATCAAGGTATTATTAAATCGAAAAATAAACTTGCTAGTGCAGCCTGCGTAAGGCTAAAATGTGGAACTCATATGTGTTCTTAACCCTCATTATACTTATACGAAATACGTAAAGTAAAAAATCTCTGGAGCAGACTCTTATTATCCAAAGATAATCGATCGTCAGAGGAATAATCTGTCTTATTCTAGAACAGTCTCAGTCTTGTTGTTAATGATACTCCGCACCTGTTATCCGCGGTTGCTATGGAAACGTACCCAATGATTATGCGCTTCCTCCACAATTCCTAAGGTCTTGGAGACAGCCCAAAAAATCTCTATTTAAACTTACGCTCACTATTTTCTTCGAAAATATATGTGGATTCCAGAAAATAATAATAAATATAATTGTTTTTATTAATAAATAGGGAAATGGGAATGTATTGGTACAAATGCAAATGGTCAACAAACACAAAAATCATTTCAAATGATTGTTAAAGGTTTATTCTACTTGAAAATTTCTACTAGCAAAAGATAATATTTTCTTTGTTTTTTTTTCTAGTTCCAATAACATTTCATGGTGATTCTATTCAATATGTAGAACTTGGTGAATCTGTTATTATCAAGTGCTCTGTTCAAGCAAATCCAATAGCTGAAGTGTCTTGGTTTAAAGGTCAAGATAAAATTCGAATAGGTTTGTTGTTACATGCTGTTTTCTTCCGGTTATTTTGTGATTATTTTTATTTGATAGAAAATCCAAATTATGAATTAGTTCATGACGGTTTACATATAAAACATGTTGAAATGTCAGATAATGATATATTTTGGTGTCGTGCTGATGTTCTTGAAACAGGCGAATCACGAGATTTTCCAATATCTGTTATTGTATCAAGTATGTTCGAAATAGATTGTTAAAATTTATTATATTCTATTTCTTTTTAGAACCAATCAGTCAAACACATATAACTTGTGCTAATCCATGTGCTATTGAAAAAAAAACAGCAACATTAATTTGTGAAGCATCCGGTTTGCCAACACCGAAATACTTATGGTTTTATGGATCGGTATGATTGTAATTGTTTCTTTTTTTTAACGAAATAGAAAACTAAATGTTTATAAATCTCTAGGCAGAAGAGTTAAGGCCAGTTAAAGTAAGAAGAAGAGAAAGAGGAAAAAGAAGCATGAGTGTTTTTATGAGTAATTGTCATATGCATGAATGTATTTTTTATTTGTTTGTTCAGATCAATGTATTGACTATTGCGGTAAAATAGTGTGTTTTTTTTTCTTGAAAACTAATACTTTTATTTTTTGTATAATGAATGAAAAAACAAAACGAAAGATTCATATCTTCAGGGAGATGAAACAAAATCGATTCCAGTGAATTTGACTATGATACTTAATCAGTTAATGTCGGAAATATTCCGAGCAGATACAGAACGCCGTGTGAGTGATGAAACGAAATGAAAATAGATAGAAATCAAATTACTAAAACAAACAGTTTTATTAGTGGCATGAAATACTGCTTTATCTTTGTTTTTGTGTGTATTTGATCTATTTGGCTTATTGCACGTGTATTTAATATGTACTGACTTCCAATTGATTTGATGTTTTGCAAAAGAAAAATCTTTTAATTATTTCTCTAATTAGGATTCACCTGTTGGTGCAAGTGAAGTACCGAAATTTGTTGTCCGTGGGAATCAATTAACTATAAATTATGTTGATGAAACTGATAATGGAAAATATTCATGTCAAGCTTTTAATGAATTTGATCGAAAAGGACAACGAGCTGAATATAATTTAAATGTGATCGGTAAATATTTATTGAAAAGAACAAGAAAAAAACAATTGAAAAAAGTTTTTATTATGATTAAAATAATACATCTTTTGTTCTAATAGTTCCACCTCGTTTATCATTAATTTCACCGATTGAAATAAATGTTGATAGTCAACATCCACAACGTGTTTCATTTCAATGTCGAGTTGAACGTGGTTCAACCGATAATCTTTCACTAGAATGGCAATATTTAAATCATACATCAATTCAATCAACGAATGGAATATTTATTGATAGAACACAATATGAAACACATAAATTAATTGAATTACGTTTTGATCCTGTACGCCGTGAACATTTTGGAAATTATTCATGTGTTGCAAAAAATCTTGCAGATACTACTTATTCAATAGCTAGTCTTTTTATTCAATGTAAGTTTATCATTTGTTAATGATAAATTATTTTATTTTATTTTATTTTTGCTTTGCATTTTTTTCGTATAGTTCAACCAGTTTATGTTGGACCAAATACTAATATTATAACAACAATTCCAAATTATCGTTCAATAATTCGTTGTCAATTTGAGTCTTACCCATCGCCACATATTCAATGGATTAAAATGAGTCGAACGATGCAAGATCCTCAAGGACGAATACTCGCTGTTGGTATTGATAACGGTGTTAATGATATAACAACAAAACAAATTGGAACAACACTTTATGAAAGTGTTCTTTCAGTAAATATTTATTATTAAATAAATTTAAAAAAGACAGTAAAATTTTCTATCTAGTATACTCCTACAGAAGGTGATTTTGGCTTAAGTTTTGAATGTCGAGCATTAAATCCACGTATTGGTCGACATTCATTTACACTTCAACGTGCACAACCACCAAGAACAGTTAATATAACTCATGTTAAGCCGTTATCAAATGGTGTAGAAATTCTTATACAATCATCTGACACTGACGATCTTCCTGTTTTACAATATATACTTAAATATGATATACAAGACGCAAAAGATAGTCAATTACAAACATTAATTGTTCCAGGTAAGTCGTCTATTCGGAAAAGAATTCTACTATAATTTTTTTTGCTTGTTTTTTTAGCACAAAAAACTAGTAAACAACAAATAATAAAAGTTGAAAATCTTCGGCCTAGTACATATTATCAATTAATGATTGTTGCTGAATCACGAGCTGGTATTGGTCAACAAACAGGACCGATACAATTTCGAACACTTGATAGACAAATACCAGAGTTTATAGTAGACGAACATACAAATAGAACATGTTTAAGTGATGAAAGTTGTTTAATTACATGGAATATTGAATCAGATGGCGGAGCACCCATTGTTCGCGCGGAAATACTTTATGCAAAGGTAAGAGATTTTTTTATAATAGCCACGTCACCAGACAAGAACGAGAAGAGGGCTCAGTCTCAGAACAAGATTTTGAGTCGCTCACCAAGGATTTGAGTTCCGCTTAAAAAAGCATTACGAAAGTGCCTACACTCTCTCTGTTGACATGGTCAAGAGGACTGAGCTCTTTCTATAATTTTGTTTTTTGATTACTCGATTAATTCACAACTTATTCAAACTTATGATCTATCGTTTCTTTTTAAGGCGAAAGATGATAATGGTCTAGATATTGAAGGACCATTAAGTACACCAATATCAATTGATTCATCAATAACTGAATATGAATTAACTGGATTAAAGCCAAATACAAATTATATTGTTATAATTAAATTATATAATGAAGTTGGTGTAGCTGAACAAAAGTTGCGTATAAAAACAAATGAAGAAAGTAATGGTAAGAAAAAAATATATTATACTCTTAAAGAATAGTTTACTTCTATGTTATTCACAGACAAGACTCTCATGTAAGACAATAGATAATATTCTACTATAGAATAATCGTTTGTATAGTCATGCAATCATTAAAAAATAAACTAGTATTGAAAAACATTAGAATCGTTCGATCAGATGTTCAAGTAATTGTTCATTTGATTATTTTATAACAATAAAGCTCTTGTCGTAGAAATGAATTGAAAAATACGTGTCAACAATTAACATAAAGCATTTAGTTTTTCATACTCTATTCATAATAAAAAACGAATTATTCACAAATTTTCCAATCGACTTACTGATAACTTAGAGAGTTGAGATACATTTCCTTATAGCACTATTTAGTAGCTTAAGAAGTAAAAAATATTTATATTTGAATTTAAAACTTATAAAAGAGAGTATATTCAATACATGATAAATTTATTTTCTTTAGAATATAACAAATTAGAAAGAAATCCATTAATACCAAATGATGGAAAAACTCAACCAAACAAATGGATTATTGTTGGTATCATAATAGCCATTATTTTTTCAGCTGTTGTTGTTATTACTGTATGTGTTCTATTACGTGTTTTTCGGCTTGATGGCAAACATGAGACAACTAATTCGTAAGTTATTTAAAATTTTTTCTTTTTGTCCTAAATATATTTAAACATAATATTGTGAATAACCAGCCGAACATGACAGCAAATTCTTTTTGCCAATGTTGAAATAATAGAATCTATGTCGATATATTTATATCTATGATTAGTCTATATTACTTGAAAATAAAAATTACAAATATTAAGTTGAACCTTGCAAAAATGATTTCTTTTGTGAACTTATCAAAATATGTTAAAATAAGTAAATATTTGAAACGGATAATTGATCTCATAAAAGACTCATTGTATGAAAAGAAAAACATTGTGATTGCATCTGAAAATGAAGGTGAAAAAAATGGTTACTAGACCGAAAATCGATCATACCGGGTTTCGTAAACATTAAAAAGAGTTCTAACCCGATCAAACTTAGATTTTCTTGATTATTCTTGTATTTGTGATTTATCCATCATCATTGTGTTTGAAAACAGACCGACTTTGGAAATTTCTCAATGATTAGACTCCTGTTCAAAACCCATTAATTTTGCAAATACGGACATATTTTGACGCAAGATTAAGATAATTTTCTCAATCAACTGATCGAATTATATATAATGAAAAAAAAACTTTTTTCTTGAACTCTGAAAGAGAATTTTCGAAAAATAAGTTCGTATCGTATTTTGTGAAACTAACAGAGAGTTCCAATTTAATTGAACTCAACTTTTCGAAGAATATTTCACCAAACGCAATCTATGGCTTATCATAGCACTAAAAGGTGATAATCAACTAGAGCCTATTGAGTCCAAAATTACTGAACTCCGCACACGGTTAATTCAGCTTTTTCGAACTCGGATCCGGACTGTACTCATAATTTGAGCAGAATTGTTTAGTGTGTGTGTGATAGTCGCTCCAAAGATGAAAGATACTTTTTATCGAATATTTGTATTCTGCTACTAACACACTTAATATATTTCTTCAACAATCTTGTCGATGATCTTATAAAAATCAAGTCATAATAGGCTGCTACTTTTAGCGTATGATTTATTGGTTCGAGTCCGGAATCAACCCTACGAACTCTACGCACAACACGAACCGACATGAGTAAAGAGTTTCCAAAAAAAAGTTTCTTATCCGATCTCCCGTCCTTACTGTTAAAATAATATTGTAGATTGAAAGAAAATCACATCCGTATAATGAGTGCATGAAATTTGATTGCTTAATATGGGGCACAATATATTGTTTAATAAAAGGATTCTTTCGACAAACATCAGTAAAGATTCTTTGCAGGCATTGCACATAGGAAAATCGTTTTTTTTTCAGGCATACTCTATTTTTTTAAACTTTTAATTTTCATTTTATTCGTTCATCTCGGACGTTGATTAAAAACAATCGGTATTTATTAATTTTATGTTTTTTATTTCTTTTCCAATAGTGATCATCAGACAACACCAATGATGAATGGTGACCATCGTTCTGATAAAACAAATGGATATACCAATGATCATTCGTCATCAACAAAGGTATTTAAATAGACAAGAATTGTTTTACATTCTTATTAAAGTTTTAAATAGTATAAGAAATCAATATCAACTTCTCGTCAATTATTTGCTGATCATGACTCTGTATAAAGATAGGCTATATGTAGGCAATCAATAGATTTGCTTTAACTACTAATGCTTCTTCTATTTATAAAAATTTCTTATCATTTGGATTTATATTTGATTTTGTTTTCTTTTAGCTCAACGAAACAGTTTAATAATCAACAATCTTATCAGAACAAAAAAAAATCATCAACAAATGCCAATCTACATTACAAATAAAGAGAATGTTCATTATACATATATAGATATAAATTCTTTGTATAAACACTTGTATATAAAAGATCTATGTGTAGAATGATGGTGCTCTATTTTTTCCATGCATTTTATCGTCGTTGTTTCCTTTTTTTTCTGTTCGCGTCTAGTCACATATTCGTTTATATAATCGTAAACATCAGTGGCATCATTAAACTTTTGATCGAACTTCTATAAGATATAAAAATATTGTACTGATTTTTTTGTTCTCTCATATGAATGCGATACAGTGTTTATAATTGTTTGTTTCGTCAGAACAAACTAAATTAATCAAATAAATTTCAAACTAATTATTAGTTTTAATTAAGTCGTTGCGTGATAACATGCTTTTGGATTTGTTTCTTCTGTCAAGAAATACAATTACAACATTTTATATTTGCTTTTTTGAAAGATGTATGTATTACAGAGCACATGTTAGAATTATGAAAATGATTACGATTTATCAATCCCATTAAGTAAGATTATAATGTTGTCTAATAGAAAGTTTATATTGTTCAACTGAAAAAATTATAATAAAAACAAAGACTATAAAATGAGATACTCGCAATAAGACATACTAAAAATGTTTAGTATACGCCAGTAAAGAAAAGTGTAGAATATGATCAAAAAAGTTTTATGCTTAAAAGAATGATTATAGAAAGTGTATCCGATAAAATATTGGATTCGAATCTGTGATTAACACGACAAGCTCTAGCCATGCCAGTTGAAAAGACTGTTAAGATATGTAACTTGTCAATATTAAATTGAATTGATAAAATCGTTTATCTATTTGTTTCATTTCATCAATAGGAAATATATTATGCATCGAGAACAGAATGCCATTTTCTCTAAACGATGTTCTTTACTTGTTATCATCTTGTCGAATTGATCGTTCATCGTACTTTAATACTAGGAATGGAACGACTCAATTTGTCGTTATAGATCTCGGACAAAAAAGCTTACTGTCCGCATAACTTCTATATATTCGGCTGATTGAGGCTTACTCAGTGTTAGATATATAAAATATTTTCGAATATATTCCTAGATAGATGTTAGACAATCATTTTTGATTCGTCAAGAATGTTTGACTTTCGGGTGTTAATTTGCCATTTACTTCGTGAAATAAAGACAATTACATTATTTATTTTTTAAAAATAAAGTTAAAAGTAACATTTTTCTGTAAACAACAAGCAATCAAATACCTGACATAGCAATAAGATATGTTAATAAAAAGAACTTCATGGTGTGAAATATTCTTGTCAATTGCAAATATAATGTACAGAATAAGCGGATAAGTAAAAAACATTAATCTAATTTTCTTGCTCTTCATTTTCTTTTGTGGTAACAATCTTATCGTAATTATTTAAGTTATGTCATTCATTGGAAAAGAAACTAAATCAAACTATGTTGGCGACTCTTCTCAACTCACCATTATTTAAAAAAAGGGCTTAAACTAAATTAGTTTACAGTTCTAAACAAGACATGAGTTTTAATTCTTGTTGGTGATATACATAACCTATAACTCATTTTTCGTCATTCGTTTACATAGTATATCTGCCGTTTCTCGATGGCATCATAAGTTAAATTTCAACGCTCACCATTTAAAGCATCTGGCTTGGGGTCGATGTGGGTGAATCTGTGTCGGCGTGAAGTGAACACCTATACCCAATACTATATTCCAGAAGAAAAAAGAAAAATCGATATTGATATTGATATACAAACTCGAATGGACTACGATGATGGCAAGGCTTGTTATTTAAGTTCACCTGAACATGATGAAGATCAACAACAAAATTCATTCACTATATCAAGTGTTAGTGATAATACAACAAATGCTGACAATTTAAACAGCAAGAAAAATTAAAAAAACGACTGATTGAATATTTTGCACTGGCTAATGACAGTGACAAAGTGAAATGTTCAATATGATCCAGAGAGCGAAACGAATGAGAAATCCTTCATTCGCATTCGATTCGATCTACTTTTTCAAAACATCAATTCGATTCGATTCACTCTAAGAGTAAAAATAATATTATTCTTTTTGTACATCTTATTTGCTATATATATTCTGCTGCTATTTTCTGTGTAAACTATTTATTCTTCTATTTCCTCATCCCTTTTTTTATGCATGGTATATCCATACAGATTATAGGATCATTTAGTTTTGTAACACAAGGAGTGTGATAGATAGCAGATTTCATAGAATAAAATTACTCATAGTTTCGATACTAGTGGACCCAAGAATAAGGCTATACGTGATCTGTGAACAGTCGGAATTTCACAAACTGAGTGCATCTTGCAAAATGGAACGAATGAGAATCAGTTGCTACAAAAATTAACCAAAACACTTTAAAATAAAATCATAGAAGCTTGTTTTAGTAAAAATTCTTCACTCAAAAGCAATGACTAAAACAGCTGAAAAAGGATAAAATGAGCGCACATATCTAAACAATACCGATGTTGACAGATACATACTTTATTTGGCTGATACATGTGTATCGTTAAGAATGAAGACTTGCCAGTGTGGCCATCTTCTGGAGCCAAAGTGTAGAACTCACGAACTCTGACTGTTATAAATTTATAACATTGTCAGAGCCTTTAAAATAATTTATTTTTAAAAGATGTCAAATAAATGAATAATTCAAAATCATAACAGTTTTTATTATTGATAGGCGCGCTCTGAAATTTTGTAATTTCGAAAATTTACACATTTATTATTACTTTTCTACCAATTTATTTGATTGATTCAATATTATTATACTGCAAAAACTTATTTGTATTTTCAAATATATCTTCAACCCATAGCTTCTTTCTCGTAATGGTAATGTATCTGTAATACATACCACAGAAAGTGGCTAATATTATTCTGCCCTTCGTTTCGTCGATTCACCTACTCTATGAGTTTGCTATAGACATTGATTTTAACACTCAGTAAATTATTCTGCACACTATTCTTTTTCTCGACTAGTTTTAACACATACCACTGAGTTTTTACCTGAAATTAGAATACAATGAGTTCAGATTTTCTTTGTCTGTCATAATCAGACTCTACTAGATTAAAAAACGATCGCTCTATTGGTTAAAACCTCCAATAAGGTCCTTTCGCTGCATAAAAGCCACAAAGTTACACTATTTAGACTAAAAACTTAGAATCTACAGAGTTTCAGAATGATCTAAGCACTGATATTACTTACGTGCCATTTCTCGTTGGAATGGAAACATGGAACAATTTTTGGCTTCTTCTTTCCACGGTTGCTAGGGCCTGGAGGGTTACTTATGTCTGTAATGGGGGGGGGGGGGGGGGGGGGTTGGGAACGGGGAGTGGGGGTGGTGAGGCGTGTTGTGGGGAGGCGGGGGGGAGGGCGGCAAGACNAACTTATTTTTGAAACGAAACGTCATTGCATTCTTTTCAATAGATGAACGTAGTACGGCTTGTCCGCGTAATGCGACACTTCAGACATTAAGTATTTTGTTCAAAACTTTGGATAAACGTTTATGCCATGTTTTTGTGAGTCTTAAAAAATGTATACATTAATCCTCAATTATCACACCGTTAATAGCAATTTTTTCTCTCCTACGTCGAAACCAACCGTACACATTAAAGACAAGCTTCGAACTCGCGCTTTCAGGTGTTCTCTAAACTATCATAAATGACCTTTCTTTTGGCAAAATAATCAACTTTTGTCCTGTCCTTCACCTTGAGATAGTCCTAATATAATAATTGATCAATATCACTGTCACACCGTTACGAAAAGACCCTATTTTAAAAGTTTGATGAGCCCTTTAAGAGATACCAGGGAATAAATTAGTGGACTATTACTAACTTTTTACGACGATTCTGATGCACTACTTTTCTTCTGAAAAATGTGTCATCTGAAGGGAGATAAACCTAACAGTGTGACAAAAACTTCATTTTTGATACTATTCCTAAATCATGGAAATCAACAATAATTTCGATAGTACTAACGTCAGACTGTCTTTGGTTACAAATTAAACCTGATTTAACCTTTAGTTTACTTATCTACCGACAAGTCTTTCAAAAAATATTTAATACTTATGTTTCCAGCTACGGTTAATTTTAACCATTGCAGCAACACATTCAGAATCAACGTTAGATTTCGCATTGACTGACGTGTTGTTCATGTTTTTTTAACAAACAACAGTCGTTCAAAATGAAAAAAATAACGGTTTAAATGATCAGTCTATTTTCTTTTTCTTTCCTTCCTTTCGTCGTCCATTCATAATGAGAAAAAAAAACAATTAAATAAAATCAGGCAGCATTTTTCTTTCTTTTCTTCCTTTTGCCGTCCATTTTGTTTTGACACTTCACAATATATAAATAGGTGAAAAAGAAAAGAAGAATCAGTTCTATCTTATCTATCCAGTAAGAAACAGCTGTGGAAAAAGATTAGGAAATTTTTCTTTCATATAAGTACTATTGCCAAATATCTGTTGTATCGTTTCATCAAGGTAACTATTTGTTTCTTCTTACTATCGTCATTTTGACATGGCTATGAGTAATGTTGAAAGAATAAAAAAATATCGAGAGAAAATCAAAAAAGATAAAGTTAAGTATGAAGCAGTGAAAGCAAAAGATCGTATTCGTTTTAATTCAAAAAAGCAAAAACTGACGGGAGCAAGCTTAGCTAAATTTCGTATCGAAAACAAACTTCGCCAACAAAAATATCGAGAACATAAAAAAAAACGTTTAGTTAAAAAACCTCCTCCAGATTCATTCAGAAATCGTCAATCATTTGGTAAGGCATTAAAGAAAACAAATTCTTCACTTCCAAAATGTGATAAAAAAAAAGTTGTCATTCAGCACCTTGCTGAAACGTATGGTTTGATTCCTAAATCTAAACATCAATGTACTACAGTTCTACTTGCTGACAAACTAAAAAATGACGTTCATAATTTCTATTTACGAGACGATATTTCATATCAATTACCAGGTAAANCAATTCCTTAATCTAGATTTGAGTTTCATTTCGCTGAACATGCGTCTCTAATAGTAGAAGACAAGAGAAAAAATGAGCCCGGGACGAAATTTCTCGACTAGGATAACTTCTCTGTTTCGAGAAGCATTTAATGCGTTGACGCTAAACTGTATGCATTTGGAAACGTTTAAATGGTTTTGTCCATTTGCAGGATATGTTGAAAGTAGTGCAAAGGCAGCAGGAAACCTGATATATTCTAGAGAGTAGCATGTTTTTTTTTGTAGAAAGTTGAAATCAGAGAAAATACGAAGTTGGTTATAGTGACTGGGACCTCAATTCTTAAAGTTCTTTAAATGTGGAGTTCGGCCTTCAGTCATGCTCATCAAGTCTGTCAAAATGAATAGTCTTGAAGACAATCTCCCTCCGGAAGTTGCTGCGAGTCGTAAAGCTTTGAAAGATTCGTAATATGAATACCAGAACTTAGTCAAAGTTCTTCAGTGTTCATGTCTATCAAAACGAGTATCATGAAACTAGTGAAAATCGTCAAGTGTATATGATTGTAAGTTTCAGAGTCATATTGTCAGCGGAAGTCCTAAAGTCTTTAATTTTGCCAAGGGTTTAGACTTGATGTCAGTCTGTGTACTCAATTTTGTGAAATGGCGGAGACATGAAGGTAATGAAATCCTTCAAGTGTACTGGTTTTCTAAATTCACGGTAATGAAGTCAGTAAAAGTGGTAGAAGTTGAAAGTTTCCTGAATAGAATGTCATTAATTTAGTCTGAGTTCTGAGGTCTTCGTTTCGCATAAAACACGCGTCGTGCTCTCAGTCTTATTGCTATTGTCTTCATGTCTCCCTCGGAAAGGTTGAGTAAAAAAGCTTGTTAGCGCAACCCCTTTGAGGCTGAAATGTGAAACTCCCATATCCTTTATAGCTTCATTAAATTAATACAAAAAACGTAAAATGAAAACTCTCTCGTAAACTATAATTGCTTTGCAGGATAATTAATTACTGCAGTAAAAAATTCTCCAATTTCTGCATTTCAAACAATTTTTTTAATTTTTTTTTCTACGGGCGCCCAATTTTTCATTTTCCCTGTTGCTATTCGCTCATTATTTTTCGTTTTTGTAAATTGGTTTTTCTTAATTTATCATTCTTATTATTATAATCGTTGAATTGATTGACAAACAACTGCGTTTTACAAATCTATAATATTTACAGCAGATCTTACACACTATCATATATATTAATCAAGTCACAAATAATGATGCTCATTATTTTTCAAAATTATAACTTGATCAATTTTCCAAAAAAGCTCTAGAAAATCTAACATTTTTTATTCTGGTTTGCTAAGGTCTGTAATGAGGACCTGTCTGTAATGAAAGGGGGAGAGGGAGGGAGCCGCGAAAACTTGACCTTCAAACTTACACTCACTATTTTCTTCGAATATATATGTGAGTTCCACAAAAGTTAGCCATTGTCCTGTTATCTTTATGTCTTCGCAAATCATAGTCACTAAGACAATCTTAGTCATCGAGTCTTTATGTTTTTTTTGAGCAAAAGTCGTAAAGTCAGTTTTTTATCTCATAATCTTGACATCTCTCAAAGCTACTACCATGAAGTCAGTTAAAGCTTTCAAGTCGTCGAGTCTCTCAAGACCATTGCCATGAAGTTAATGAATGTCATTAGGTCTTAAATCTTGTCGAAGTCTAAGACATGAAGGCAAGTTGAGTTCTATAGTGATGAAAGCCTTTTGCGTCTTGAAATCAAAGTCTTTAAGCTAGTCCGACTTCTGGTGTCCATATTGCTGTCGAAGGCAGAATGTTGATGTCATTTAGAGTCTTAGCGATCTTTAGTTTTGTTACCAGTGAAGTATATTTTTCATGTTCGCGCTTTTTTGAATCTTTTACTTTATCAGTTCGTGAAAATATATCTTTCGATGTGAAGAAATAAATATCTATCGTTTTTCTCGGTAAATTTCCTAGATATTTTACTTTGTTTATGTGTTCAAAGAGATGATTAATAAAAACTAACTTATTTTTGAAACGAAACGTCATTGCATTCTTTTCAATAGATGAACGTAGTACGGCTTGTCCGCGTAATGCGACACTTCAGACATTAAGTATTTTTTTCAAAACTTTGGATAAACGTTTATGCCATGTTGTAGAGCATGTTCGAAAGTGTACGAAAATATATTTTCCTATTCAAGACATTATTTTTGTGAGTCTTAAAAAATGTATACATTAATCCTCAATTATCACACCGCTAATAGCAATTTTTTCTCTCCTGCTTCGAAACCAACCGTACACATTAAAGACAAGCTTCGAACTCTCGCTTTCAGGTGTTCTCTAAACTATCATAAATGGCCTTTCTTTTGGCAAAAGAATCAACTTTTGTCCTATCCTTCACCTTGAGATAGTCCTAATATAATACTTGATCAATATCACTGTCACACCGCTACGAAAAGACCCTATTTTAAAAGTTTGCTGAGCCCTTTAAGAGATACCAGGGAATAAAGTAGTGGACTATTACTAACTTTTTACGACGATTCTGATGCACTACTTTTTTTCTGAAAAATGTGTCATCTGAAGGGAGATAAACGTAACGATGTGACAAAAACTTCATTTTTGATACTATTGCTAAATCATGGAAATCAACAATAACTTCGGTAGTACTAACGTCAGACTGTCTTTGGTTACAAATAAAACCTGATTTAACCTTTAGTTTACTTATCTACCGACAAGTCTTTCAAAAAATATTTAATACTTATGTTTCCAGCTACGGTTAATTTTAACCATTGCAGCAACACATTCAGAATCAATATTAGATTTCGCATTGACTGACGTGTTGTTCATGTTTTTTGATCAAACAACAGTCGTTCAAAATGAAAAAAATAACGGCTTAAATGATTAGTCTATTTTCTTTTTCTTTCCATGCTTTCGTCGTCCGTTCATAATGAGAAAAAAAAACAATTAAATAAAATCAGTCAGCATTTTTCTTTCTTTTCTTCCTTTTGCCGTCCGTTTTGTTTTGACAGTTCACAATATATAAATAGCTGAAAAAGAAAAGAAGAATCAGTTCTATCTTATCTATCCAGTAAGAAACAGCTCTGGAAAAAGATTTAGAAATTTTTCTTTCATATAAGTACTATTGCCAAATATCTGTTGTATCGTTTCATCAAGGTAACTATTTGTTTCTTCTTACTATCGTCATTTTCACATGACTATGAGTAATGTTGAAAGAATAAAAAAATATCGAGAGAAAATCAAAAAAGATAAAGTTAAGTATGAAGCAGTGAAAGCAAAAGATCGTATTCGTTATAATTCAAAAAAGCAAAAACTGACACGAGCAAGTTTAGCTAAATTTCGTACCGAAAACAAACTTCGTCAACAAAAATATCGAGAACATAAAAAAAAACGTTTAGTTAATAAACCTCCTCCAAGTTCAGTCAGAAGTCGTCAATCATTTGGTAAGGCATTAAAAAACAAATTCTTCACTTCCAAAATGTGATAAAAAAAGTTGTCATTCAGCACCTTGCTGAAACGTATGGTTTCATTCCTAAATCTAAACATCAATGTACTACAGTTCAACTTGCTGACAAACTAAAAAATGACGTTTATAATTTCTATTTACGAGACGATATTTCATATCAATTACCAGGTAAAAAAGACACAATTGTTAATACAGATGATGATGGAAGCAGAGTAACTTATCAGAAACGAATTTTGTTTAATAATCTACGTGAAACTTATAAATTATTTAAAGAAGAGAATGACAATGTTTATGTAAGTCGATCTTCGTTTGCTGAATTAAGACCTACTTTTGTTATTCCAAAAGCTGCTTTAACACATAGGAATTGCTTGTGTTTGTATCATGAAAATATTTGCTTACTTTTAAAAGCTCTTGATAAATACGTTGCTGGCAAATGTTGCTTATCTTTGCAAACATTTACCAATAGTTTAGTTTGTAGTACTAATAACGAAGAATGTATGTTCAGTATAGTTGTTCACTTTGTGAATATTTTTTTATAGAAAAAATTGAGGAAAACGTTTCGGACGGTAACGGTAAAATTACTTGGTCATAATGGATCAACGAAAATGGTCATGCAGAAAAAAGAAAGAGTTTTCAGAAAATGTTGATGAAGCAGTTTTCTTATTGAAGTCAAAAGTTGAATATTTTTTTCATGTGTACATTAAACGAGAACAGTCAAAGTATTTTGAAAAATTAAAGACGGAAGTTAGTGATGAAAAGATAGTATTGCAAGTCGATTTTGCAGAGAATTTCAGTATGAAAGAACAAGATGAGATTCAGAAGGCTCACTGGAACACGAAACCGTTGAGTATATTTACTGCTTTTGTCTGGTCCAAAAGTGAAAATTTTTCTTTTGCTCTACCATCTTTAGATGTAACACACGATAAATTTGTGGTTGATTCTGCTTTGAAAATCATTTTAGATCATTTCGAAATAGTTCTTCCAAACGTTGAAGAAATAAATTGTTTTTTTCAGATGGTGCTGCTTCTCGGTTTAAACAACGTTTTCATTTTCGAAACTTAACACGAATTGCTAGTGAACGAAAAATAAATTTGAGTTGGCATTTTTTTGCAACCTCTCATGGAAAGGGTGTAGTTGACGGAATTTGGGGTACTGTAAAACATCTTGTGTGGTCAGCTATACTGGCATGAGGAGCGTGTCGATTAGCTGAAGATTTTATTAAACTTGAAAAGAAAAAAAAACTAGGAAAATAATTTTGATTGAAATCACGAGAAACGATATTGATAGTTCGAAAAGTAAACTTGAAAATCTTTTCAAAACGGCGAAATCTATTCCAGAAACATTAAAAATGCATTCAGTTAAAGTGGTTGATGAAGATGAATTAGAGTTTCGTTATTATTCGACGTGTTCNGGGTTCATGGTTAATTTTTCTTTTTTCTGAAGCACCTTTCTAAGCCTATAACTTTCTTACTAGATGAGCTAGCGGGGTCAATCAAAAGCCATTTTGTAGAGCGTCTTTTACTGCATCTTTTCTTTATAGAGTCAAATTTTCAACCGCGCGATTTACTACAGAAAAATTTATTATACAAATCGTTACAGAACTTCTGGAATACCCTTTATATGCTGTCCCATAAAGTTTCACAAAAATAAGCTTTCACAATTTTTCACAGACATGTTCAAATGAGCTGAAATTTTGAATTTAGAGGTTTTTCGGCACGGACTTTCATCTGAAATACTTAGATTGAACATTTGGCAATAAATCATTAATCTTCACAGTGAGAATCGGACCCCAAATCTGGCCTTTCTAATCTTGTTCAAGAAATTTTTGCTACCAAAGTTCATTTCCACAAAATTCTGAAAACGTCATTCCACGCATTGTGATCTGCTCTTTCAAATGAGACTAGTCTCGATTAATTCTACGGCGCTGATTTGACCAATTGGCCCTATACACTGGGATCCCGTTATTATTTGAAAATGACATATACTATAAAGCAAATATTATCTTATGATAAGATACTTTTGATGCCATCAAAAGATAGCTCATGGTCAATAGTATATATGGTAAAAAAATCTCGATTATACTTCTTGTCGTTCTTTAGAAAATGAAAACTTACTGAAGCATTTTGTGCAGAAAGATGCTTAAAATATAGCCTACTCCCTCATACTTGCAACGTGTATATCTCCAGATTGGCTATCCCGTTTGAGCAGAAATTTTCAGTTTCTTCCTAACTTTGTTAGAGCTACTAACTAGAAAAATACCAGTCAAATCGGTGACATCGATTGAGCAAGGGTAGGCGTGGCTTACGTGCAATGCCTTCTAAGGGACATTGCCGTAGCCCCCCTTTGGACCATGAAGAAAAATCAAAATTTGAATTTTGCGCTGAAACTATGTATGTATTAAGAAATCAAGGAGAATAGTTTATGGTCAAAATTTCAGATCTCTTGGTTGCAGTTTAACTGAAATATGAATATCAGAAAAATTAGGCGGACTATATATCGGCTTGTCCACGTAACGCGACACTTCAGGCATTAAGTATTTATTTCAAAACTTTGAATAAACGTTTATGCCATGTTGTAGAGCATGTTCGAAAGTGTACGAAAATATATTTTCCTATTCAAGAAATTATTTTTGTGAGTCTTAAAACATGTATACATTAATCGTCAATTATCACTGTTGATAGCAATTTTTTCGTTCCTACTCCGAAACCAGCCGTACACATTAATGACAAGCTTTGAACTCGCGCTTTCAGGTGTTCTCTAAACTATCATGGACGGCCTTTCTTTTGGCAAAAGAACCAACTTTTATCCTATCCTTCACCTTGAGATATTCGTAATGCAATACTTGATCAATATCGCTATCACACCGTTACGAAAAGACCTTATTTTAAAATTTTTATGAGTCCTTTACTAAATACCAGTGAATAAAGTAGTGGACTATTACTAACTTTTTACGGCGATTCTGATGCACTACTTTTTTCTGAAAAATTTTTCAATTGGAGCGAGATAAACGTAACGGTGTGACAAAAACTTCATTTTTGCTGCTATTCCTAGTTCATATAATTCAACAATAATTTCAATAGTACTAACGTCAGACAGTCTCTGGTTACAAATTAAACCTGATTTGACCTTTAGTTTACTTATCTACCGATAAATCTTTCAAAAAATCTTTAATGTTTATTGTATCTTTCGATATCTCCTGCTACGGTTAATTTTAACTATTGTAGCAACACATTCCGAATCAATATCAGATTCCGCATTGAATGACGTGTTGTTTAGATTTTTTTGAACAGACAATAGTCGTTCAAAACGAAAAAATAAACGGTTCAAATGATCAGTCTAGTTTCTTTTTCTTTCCTTTCTTTCGCCGTCCGTTCGTAATGAGAAAAAAGTCGTTAAATAAAATCAGTCAGCATTTTCCTTTCTTTTCTTCTTTTCACCGCCCGTTTTGTTTTGATAGTTCACAATATATAAATAGCTGGAAACAAAAAGGAGAATCAGTTATATCTATCCAATAAGAAACAGTTCTGGAAAAAGATTTCCAAATTTTTCTTTCATATAATTATTATTGCCAAGTATCTTTTGTATCACTTTCATCAAGGTAAGTATTTATTTCTTCTTATTATCGTCATTTTGACAATGTCTATGACTAATGCTGAAAGAATGAAAAAATATCGAGAGAAAATCAAAAAAGATAAAGTTAAATATGAAGCAGTGAAAGCAAAAGATCGTGTTCGTTATAATTCAAAAAAGCAAAAGCTGACAGGAGCAAGCTTAGCTGAATTTCGTACCAAAAACAAACTTCGTAAACAAAAATCTCGAGAAAATAAAAAAAAATGTTTAGTTAATAAACCTCCTCCAAGTTCCTTCAAAAGTCGTCAATCATTTGGTAAGGCATTGAAAAAAATAAATTCTTCACTCGCAAAATGTAATAAAAAGAAAAAAGTTATCATTCAGCATCTTGCTGAAACATTTGGTTTGATTCCTAAATCCAAACATCAACGTACTACAGTTCAACTTGCTGATCAACTAAAAACTGACGTTTATAATTTCTATTTACGAGACAATATTTCATATCAATTACCAGGTAAAAAGGACACAATTGTTATTAAAGAGGACGATGGAAGTAAAGTAACTTATCAGAAACGAATTTTGTTTAATAATTTACGTGAAACTTATGAATTATTTAAAGAAGAGAATGACAACGTTTATATAAGTCGATCTTCGTTTGCTGAATTAAGACCTCCTTTTGTTATTCCAAAAGCTGCTTTAACACATAGGAATTGCTTGTGTTTGTATCATGAAAATGTTTGTTTACTTTTAAAAGCTCTTGATAAATATGTTGCTGGCAAATGCTGCTCATCTTTGCAAACATTTACCGATAGTTTAGTTTGTAGTACTAATAACGAAGAATGTATGTTCAGTAGTTGTTCACTTTGTAAAGATTTTTTTACAGAAAAAAATTGAAGAAAACGTTACGGACGACAGCGTTAAGATTACTTGGTCACAATAGATGAACGAAAATGGTCGTGCAGAAAAAAAAGAATTTTCAGGAACTGTTGATGAAGCAGTTTTGTTATTGAAGTCAAAAGTTGAATATTTTTTGCTTCATGTGTACATTAAACGAGAACAGGCAAAGTATTTTGAAAAGCTAAAAACCGAAGTTAGTGATGAAAAGATAGTATTGCAAGTCGATTTTGCAGAGAATTTCAATATGAAAGAACAAGACGAGATCCAGAAGGCTCATTGGAACACGAAACCGTTGAGTATATTTACTGCTTTTGTGTGGTCAAAAAGTGAAAGTTTTTCTTTTGCTCTACCATCGTTAGATGTAACACACGATAAATTTGTTGTTGATTCTGCTTTGAAAATCATTTTAAATCATATTGAAACAGTTCTTCCAAACGTTGAAGAAATAAATTGTTTTTCAGATGGTGCTGCTTCTCAGTTTAAACAACGTTTTCATTTTCGAAACTTAACACGAATTGCTAGTGAACGAAAAATAAATTTGAGTTGGCATTTTTTTGCAACTTCTCATGGAAAGGGTGTAGTTGACGGGATTGGGGGTATTGTAAAACGTCTTGTGTGGTCAGCTATATTGGCAGGAGGAGTGTGTTGATCAGCTGAAGATTTTATTACACTTGCAAAGAAAAAAACTAAGAAAATAATTTTGATCGAAATCACGAGAAATGATATTGATGGCTCGAAAACTAAACTTGAAAATCTTTTCAAAACGGCAAAATCTATTCGAGAAACATTAAAAATGCATTCAGTTAAGGTGATTGATGACGATGAATTAGAATTTCGTTATTATTCGGCGTGTTCTCAGAAAAAAACTATAACATATTGATAGTAAACATGTAGATTTTTTAGAACTTTTTGTTTGACTTTGTTTTGATGATTATGTTTGTATTTAGATACTCAATGAAATGTAGAAAGGAGTTTCATTTAATTAAGACTTTGTTGTAAACAATAAGATGAAAAGAAAATAGTAGAAAAAGAATTTACTAATAGAAACATCTAAAAAAAAAAATACCCAGCTCGAAGGAGGCCGGGTCTTCGTCCCGAGCTGGAGAAACACTAAAGTTTAAGATAGTATGCACTTAAATTTTAGTGGCAAAGAGCCTCTGAGTGTGCCTTAAACCTATAGCAGAAGCATAGTTTATTGAAGCACGAAATGTTCACTTCAACAGAGATTTAAGAGGTCTCCATATATGCTGATGCTATCTTTAGTGGTTAGAGTTTTAGAAATGTCTCTTTAAACGTTTAAACAATGTGTTGAGACATAGTCACATCAAATAAAAAGAACACATGAATTTTCGAAAAAAAGGTGTCACACCGTTACGTTTGTTTTTCGCATTTTTTACGTGAAGAAAAGATGTTAGGACAAATTTTTTTAACCATTGTGAAGCTCGTTAAAAGCTCTACAAAATTCGTTCTTGTTGCATTTTATTTGGACAGCGACTTTCGCAGGAAATCACGGCTTAAGGGCAAACACTTCAAATTCAGGGTCCTTTTATGTCACACTGTTACGCGATGAAAAAATCTGTCCAGAGACCAGAGAGTTCGACGAAAACTACTCATTTTTATAGCATAAATAGAGCATGGCGAGGTGCGTCTAATGGCACTTGAACGAACCTTCTAGCTCCTAAAGTTCTCGAGATAATTGGAAAATAGTATGTCAAAAACGTCACACCGTTACGCTTGGACAAGCCGAATACCTAACCATTCATTAGGTTTATATTTACTTTTCTTAATCAATGGTATTAATTTATAAATTTATGTGTCAGACAATAAGATTACTGTTTGTTCTGTCTATTTTTTTATCTTTTAGATCATAGTTTTCTCAATATATTTTATCGTTGTTCTTACAAAAACAAGAAACCTAAGACAAATCATTGAATCAATTCATAAATATAAATACAATTGTGAACAGAATATGGCTCAGAACTAGTTCTATTCGGTTTTCAACAAACTGATTGTTAGTTCTCTTACTGATAAGATCAGAATGTTGTATCATAGTTTGATATAGTATGTTAACTCAATTCAAATATGAAATGGTGGTTATTCTAAATCATCAGTTTTTATAATTGATAGACATTGAAAAATGTGTTTAAATACTGAAAATAATTGCATGAATCTTTAAATAATCACATGCTTGACACCAATCCTAACGATCTAGAATCTATCCTTAGGCCTCAGACAGACTACGCGAATTAAAACTGAATTAACCAATGAAGTTGCCAGAAAAATTAAAACAGAATTAAGTCATCTTTTTGAGATGACTTAAAGTTAATGCGCCAATAGAAATTCAAGGCGTTTAACCAATAAGAGAAACACTGGTGACGTCAATAAATGTCTATTTTTTTCGTTGAGATTGAAAATTGAGTGGGATTTACCACTCTTCACGCATAAGAAACCATGTTGTAACATGCAAACAAAAAGTGTTGTGAGTGTTAGAGAAGCACTTGCGGTATAGTTTTTACAAAATATATTCTAAAAACTTTGCCTAGTAACTTTTTTCTCTAATAAATTATTGATGGAATTAATTTCTTATTTCTGAATTTTTTTTCCAAAAAATCATAGAATTTCTTGAGAATATAATTTTATGACATAGTTTATTTTTTTAGAAGATCAGATCACACCATTCTACGCACTGATAATTAATCAGTGATTAATTAATTATTTATTTTAATTTAGTAATCATTTTCGTAAAAGTTTTAATAGAAATCATACACAAAGAGTAGCGACACCTCTGATCGATCGAAAATTATGCATGACTATTTTTTACACATTATGGAGGCGTATTTCATTCTTTCATTGGCTTATTTACTCTCGTAGTGTGTACGGGTCTGTTTTTAAAGCGAAATTAAAACTGTTTTATTTTTGTAGTCTGTCTCAGGCCTTATTATTACTTTATTAATTAAGTACTAAAGAAAAGAGCAATGACATGTTGATATATAACTTGATATTCAGTGCACTAAAGATAATAGATGCTTGTTCAAAGTCTGGATGCGTTGATAATTGAAATCGGAAACCTCTATGATGGCCTGTCTATACGTTCTTTTAGTTACTATAGTGCACCAGGCTGTATCTTAATGCATGCGTACCAAATCATTTGTGAATGAATAAATTATTGCAAGGAAGAAGAAAAACTATGGTGAATGAAAACTGTTAGTTTGCACAAAACACACTGAAAACCTTCGAATAACGAGCATCTTTGTAAAGTGAAGAATTTCAGCTAGTTTCAATGATGATCACATTAGAGATATTTTACTGTACTTTATTCTATGTTAGCAACATATACATCTGTTCAATAGTGCAATCACTGGACGAAATCAATTGAAAACATTTAATAATTCTTCTTTATTCTATATGTCTAACCTTATAACCGACTAATGACCTTGCCAAAAGTTTATTTTTATTTTCAAACATGACCTTTGACCTTATGCTACTGACTATATATTCGTATATATTGTGTGTATATTGAACAGAGACTCGGTCAAACTGCAAAATGTATAACATATAGAAGTAACGGTCATACTACGAATAGAAAAATTATTATTTTATATGTCAAAATTGATCATTAATCATTTGAATTAAATAATATATATTAATAATTAAATTTATTGATATCTTTTCAAGTTCGATTATGAGTCATTCATTTATTAGTATAAATGATCTTCCGGATGAAATGATCTTAATGATTTGGAATAAGCTTAATAATATTGATGTACTTTATTCATTTGTGGGTGTAAATCAAAGATTGAATAGATTAGTACGAGATCCAATATATACTCGTTCTATTCAATTAACAAAAACAAACAAATATTGTTCATTACCTGATTCAATAATCGATCGATATTGTTTAGATATTTTACCTGAAATTCATCAATATATAGAATGTTTGATTCTTGAACCGTCGTCTATGGAACGCATTCTTCTTTCAAGTGATTATCCTCGCTTATATAAGCTTACTTTTACGAAAATTCATGAAGATTTTGTATTACGTCATTTTACTGGTAATATTTTTTTTTGTTCCTTGTATATTATTCAAATGAAAAATTCTATGAATTATTTCTTAGATGAATCGCCATTAATCAATATGTTTAAATACAACATTAAACATCTTATTTTGACAATTGATAAACAAGGATTTACATCATTATCCTGTATTGATTTAGGGAAAAATTTGCTTACACGAATCTTCAATATATTTTTAAATTTAATCGATCTTGATTTTAATCAAAATAGTATTGAAAGTCGTACATTAATATCCATTTATGGATTATCTTCAATGACTTGTTATTCATCAAATTTAGTCAATTTAAGCATTACTGTAGATACATTTGATGATTGTTTATGTCTACTAGATGGTCGTCTTCATCAACTATATAAATTATGTATTTTAATTAAAAAAATTGAGAATTCTATATTGACCACAGAAAATTTGGTAAAACAGTAAATAAATACAAATAAATTAATAACTAGTTTTTTTTCAATTCTATTCTAGAAAACATTATCAAATATGAAATATTTTTCATTAAGTTCATATCGACAAACAAAAGAATACGATAGTCATATATTGCCATTGATTCATCAAATGAGATATCTCGAAAAACTGATATTATCTCTCAATGTTTATCAACGATCAACATTTATCGATGGTATTCATCTTGAAAATGAAATGCTTATTTATTTACCACAACTTCAAATATTTGAATTCAATATAGTCACATATAATGAATATATGAGTAACGAAATCTACATGCAATCAAACAATGATCTTCGTCGTACATTTCTCAATTGGCGATATGGTCATGTTGATTGTTATATAAGTTCTTATCCAAATAATGAGGCTAGATCTCATATATTTTCACTTCCATGTAATAAAACTGATATGTATATTATCAGCTATGGATTTTTAGGAGGTTTTTACACAAATGTTCGAATTTTATTTCTGATAGATAGAGTTTATCCATTTACACATGAATTTTTTCATCGCATTGCTCGTGCATTTCCACTTATTACTGAGCTTACCGTTTTAAATAATAGAGATTTCAATAACACAGACGAAAATAATAATCAAATGAAACCAATCATTGAATTTCATCATCTTACTTCTTTGACAATTCATTTTGAACGTGCTATCTACGTAGAACAATTTTTGGTTGATAGTAACACATATTTACCAAATCTCATTAATCTTGCTGTCTCCTATGATAATTTAGTTACTGTAACAAACAATTTTACACGTCATTCAACTCGTCATAATTGTACCAAAGTACGAATTTTAGAATTTACTACATCTCCAATTACAGTACATCCAAAGGAATTTTATTTACATTTTCCTTGTTTAGAATTAATGTGTTGATAAATTCTTCAATAAAATATTAGTCAATTTCCAACTAACAATAGAAAATAGATGGTTATGTTATGTTACTTGAGAAAAATATCTATATCGTCGAACTGTCTTCTGATGACACGATAGATGAGCTCAGAGTTGGAAATGATAAGATTTTCCCCTTATTCGTACTGCTATCGATAGAAATGGTTAGACCGATCGGTATACCGGCAAGAACAATTTTTCGTTTTCTTAACTTTATAACAGTCGAATCAACTTTCAAATTAGTCATATATTTCTTCTAATCAATACAGTAATTATACAAAAGCACTAGCTCACATCTACATTGCTTTTGTGGAAATCAAACTAATTTTCAAAGAAAATAGTGACTGTAAGTTTTAAATCGAAGTTTTCCGGCTCCCCTTGCCTTATCCCTTACAGACAGATTCAATGGGAAGATAACTAATTTCACTCGGCAAAATCGCATCGAATCACTTGGAGTTAGACATGTACCAAACCCAAACCGTTTGAGCTCGAAAATATTGGGCTCGACTCGATTTGAACTCGAATATAGATACTCGAACTCGATCGAGCTCAATTCTAAAAGCTCGAACTCGATCGAGCTCAAACCTTAAAAGCTCGAACTCGATCGAGCTCAAACCTTAAAGGCTCGAACTCGATCGATCTCAAACTCTAAAGGCTCGAGCTTGATCGAGCTCAAACTCCAAAAGCTCGAACTCGATCAATCTCAAACTCGAAAGTTCCAGTATGAATCGAGTTAAAGTTTCGTGGTACAAGTTCGGGTTGAACTTACTGATACTTGTGGATGTGAGTGTGGGGGGACGCTTAAGCACTCAACCGAAGATAATTAGGGTCCAAAATCCGAATCTGCGATCATTTTCTCAAATTTTCCAACTTGAATTTTTTTCATAACAGAAAGGATTATTGAAGAAAGTAGGAACTTGTGCCTATTTACTGAAAAGACTTGTTTAGCTTCTAGACATGCAGCTAACCAGAATGCAGTTCCGAGTTTTGATACTAAGCTGTACAGAATTGCGTTCTGTTTGAATTCGAGCATACATGAGTGAATTACGCTCATATTGTATTCATGGGTCGCCAACAGTAAAGCGTTCATGTCTCAGCTTTTACTCATTGGATTTTGATAACTGTTTTGTAAAATTCTTATAGTTGAGGTTATCTACCAAACATGCGATTAGATCTTTGAGCTGGCATCGCTTTAGGATCTTCAAACGAAAAAGGCAAAATCACTGAGTTGTATCCCTCTATCGACAAAAATCGCTTTTCTTTTCCATAACTTTCATTCGATAAAATTCATTTTGTATAGCTACCTTGTTGCCTATACTTTCCTTTTTGTGACTATATAAGTTAAATGGAGCTGTGATTTTCATATACCCATCAAATATTGAAAAAACTTCTTAAACACATTAATGGCCATTTTATGTTTCGACAGATTGAATTTCAGCTACTAAAGACAATTTTGAAGTAATCTCTGATTATCTTTTAAAATTTGGTAGATAAAAGGGATCAGAAATATTTTGGTAAAAATCTATTTTTTTCAGAAACCATTAAATTAAAAAAAAGTAAAAATAAGAGTAAGTAGCTATGGTTTCAGTAAATGTTCCGACAGATTTGTTATGTTGCCTCTTTCATTTCTCGATTACTATAACAGATGAATCCACGATTTTTTTGCCATTTTTAAAAGGCTTTACTTTGGGACTGCGTTTAAAATTTCAGCTCTTAACACTATATCGTTCATGAGAAAACATTACTTTATTCCAAAAATATTCTGATAGATTTGTTCGTATGAAAATGTCCCGAAGGACTAAGGCGAAGGTTTTCTAGGAACATAGAAAAGATAAGATAATTTCAGATTCTTTGAGTTTGAGCAATATCTCTCACTTTGAGATAAGTTTCCATGTGTACTACTGATAGTTGTTAGTACTTTGGACTATCAAGAATTGCGAGAGAGAAGGTGTGAATGACGGTTGGGGTGTGGGTGGGTGTGGGTGTGGATGTGGGTGTGGGTGTTGGTGTTGGTGTGGGTGTGGGTGTGGGTGTGGATGTGGGTGTGGGTGTTGGTGTTGGTGTGGGTGTGGGTGTTGGTGTGGGTGTGGGTGTGGATGGGTGTGGGTGCGGGTGCGGGTTTAGCTCTTCTCTTCATCTACACCCACACCCACACCCACACACAGTGGGGAGCTTTCACATAGCAGGCGGACATGCGGCTTTTTTGCTTAGCAATGACTTTCATTTGACTAGAAATCACAGTATACCGCCCAGAAAACTGTTTTTAAGAAAAATAAAAGGTTTTTTAAGAAAAAAATTTTTTTCGAAAAAAGCTGGGGGGACCTTCGCCTTTTTTTCGAAAAAAATTTTTTTTTTGAAAAATATGTTGCGCTACATATCATTCGGTGTAGTTTGATGCGCTGATTTCGAATATCACCTTACTTTTTCTTCAAAATGTAATATGAATGCCTAAAACTGGATTTTTCGGCCAAAAACCTATGATCGGTGGTTTCCCGCCTAATTCTATCAAAAATTGACTTGCACAAAAATGACTCTTTTCAGATAAGTCTGATGCAGCTCGACGAGTTGATTCCGAATATCACCTTAGTTTTTTTTCAAAGTGTAATATGGATCCCTAAAACCGGATTTCCGACCAAAAACCGTGGTTTTTGNTGGTAAGTATATTGTTTTCTTTTTCTATCTTTGAACAAGTAAAATTTTCTTGTTGAGGTCAATAGTGATACTTTGCAAAGGTTCCCACTAACCTTGTCCGTATGGATTTGAAATGTGAACATGCCTCTATCCTTGGTAAAAAAATGAGCCCGTTTGGTCGAGTTGTAATGAAGATATTCAACTTTTTCTTTGTGGAGTTACTTACTGGACACCCTATATATTCATCACCAGCATCGGATTCTACATCAAACGACTTATTTTCGACAGTTTTTGACCTCACAAATACCTGAAGAAAAATCAAAGTTGGACTTTTGATTATCCAAATACTTCATTTTGTTCAGAATTCAATAATAATCCTGAATGTAACCAAATATGTACATATCTATGAACAAAATCAGTGATAAACGCTTGATACTGTAAAAACATCTGATATTTCAGATGCCTATGAAATTCTGTAACGCGGTATTTCTAGAACACGTATGTAAATATTGAATAATAACTGCAACTAAGGTGCATAATTTCCGTAGAGCTTGTTGCAATCTATTTGAAAGCGTCATTTTTGTTGTAAGGATAGGGTGTGGGTATCAGTCTATTTATCTCTAGACGACCGGCATCCAGCACCCACACTCCCAAACACGAGTACATAAAGCACCGCAATACTTGAATATAATCGACTCGAAAGTAGACATTTATTTATTTATTCTTTAATGCATAACTTTACATTTAAAACTGATTAGCCCACCATGATTCAAAATCTTTTCGTCCTTGATTAAAATGATTTGTTGCCCATGAATAAGATTCTTCATTCTTTAATGTAAAACCAATATTTGGTCGTATTTGCTGTTGAATGGATCGTCGTATTCCTTTAGATTCAGTAGATATATCGTTTACATCTGCTTGTGTTACATAATTTGAATTCTTTAATTAAAAAAAAAAAAAGTAACAGATATGGAATTAAAGAAATTCAAATAGGATATCCTACATTAAATTCATCTGAAGCTATTGGAAATGTTGTTGGTCTATCAAGTTTCTTTGTGCCAACATCTTTTTGTATTTGCTGTTGTCGATCATCGAAATTTTTCGTTTCTCGTTCATCTTCATTAACTACATTATCTGTTGTTCGTTTTGATAATTCATTTGCTGTTATTCCTTGTGCTTCACGAAAAAATGACAAATCATTATCTTGTTGAAGATTTTTAACAACATTTGTGTGATCTTTTGCTTTAATTCGTCTTAAACATTTATTAAGCCAATTACGTATAGTTAACTTTGCTACTTCTTCTTCAATTAAAGATTCAAGTTCTTCACGAGCAAGTAATTCTTCAAATTGTAAGAATTTTCGAATATCAACCGAACGATAAGCTAACATACTAATAAAATAAAATTAAAAAACAAAAGAACAAAATCATAATGAGATTTTTTGAGATATATACTTTTATTATCCGTTCGATAGAATATCGTAACTTAGATATTCAATAAAAAATAAAATAATGAAATTTCGATCTGATATTCATTTCATAAATTGTTAGGATGTCGGTAAAATAGTTTCAAAAGTTCATGAGCAACGATGTTTTTAATCATTTTATAGTCTTACTGATACTTCTATGTGAGTCTAATATAAGTGTCAACAGCAGCTCTCAGTTTACTTAGAACTGATACAAGCATGAAGTTCATCAAATAAAACTATCTTGTCGAATTTGTCGTGTTAAAAAAAATGTAGCACGCAAATCTGATATCCTTTATCGTTGAAATTAGGCACAAAATCTAATGATAATATATATGTTCCTCACTATCAACATGAACTTCAATGACTTCACTTTATGTCGTTAAAGTACGATGTTCAGAATGTAGTTGATCTGCTAAAATATCTTGTTTCATAATATCACTCATGAATAATTTAAATCTGTTCAATAACAGAACAATTTCCATTCTAGTATTAGAAAATTATTTAACACATATTTTAATTAGAAGACATTAATGATTCATAGTCTGTCAAATAGGGTTGTCAATTTTGCGCTCCGTTCATGAGAATGAAAACGCTAACACATCTAAATGTCAAACGTCTTAAAATTGTACTACTAAAATATGTCAAAATTTGTTTTAGATTCTATTTCACAATGACTGATGCATATGAACACAATCATTAATTTTCTACTTACTTAAGTACATCATGAAATGTTACATCATTACCATTATTTAATTTGTCAATTTCATAACACATATGTTTATAGAGTTTATTAGTATCTACTTCTAATCTTCCCTATGATACAAAAATAAAACACATATATACAAATTTATATTGTTCAATTAAATATTTAATTAATATTTACTTGAAGTAATTTTAATAAAAATTTAACACGTCGAGTTGGTACAATACCTTTACGTTCTGTATCAATCATATTCCAAACTGTTTGAAAATGACGAATATCTGTATAATTGAGCAATGCATCTTCTTCGTTTGAATAGAATAATGAAAAATTTTCCATTATAATAGCTACAAGGAGATTCAATACGATATAAGTTATTATAACGTAGAATGAACAAAAATAAAGTATCGATGCTGTTGAATTTCCACAATCACTTTCCCAATAAGATCCACCATATGTACATCGTGGTGGTACAACCATACAATCATGCATTATTTTATTCCAATCTTCACCAGTAACTATTCTCATTAATAGAACAATAGCATTAGGTACTGTTTTAAAATTGACATGTCGTCCAAGTTCAGAACCAAATTTAACACAACCAAAGAGTATAACACCAGCAAAAGCATAAACTAACATGAGTAAAAACATACCAAGAATAATAAAAAATGATTTAAAAAATGATACAATAATTGTTAACATAAGCATTTTAAGTGTAGCCTAAGAAAAACAAAATAAATTGTTGATAGATTTTTTATGCTGAATAATTTGATCAGTAAAATAAATGAAATAGTCAGTTAAGACAAATGAAATTTCGTGTCATCCTTAAAGTGAACTCATTAACCTCATAAAAGAATTTAATTTTTTTTTTTAAAACAAGTTGCCAACTATCGTAGTGCCGAACAGAATTACATAATGCTGAGTGTGACTGTGAGCGTGATTCGGAAAATTACATTATTGTTGACACACAGACTAATACTCAAAATCTAGTCACATCTATATGCTTGTACAATAATATATCGTTCTGCTCAGCACTACAATGTCTGACAACTAATTTTAAAAAATTAGATCCTTTCAGAGGTCAATGAGTTTATTTGAAGGATTTACTGAAATTCCTGCAATCCATCAGTTAGGGTAATATGTATGTCGTACATGTAGATTGTCTTTGCTTATATTCTTTCCTCAGATTTCAATTTAATGTTCGTAAGTGAAAAAAGGAAGTCAACATATTGATTTGATGAAATAGAAACATCACTGAGGAAATAAATATACGCCTTTTCATTGACATTTCTTTTCTGTTATCGGATTTTGAAAGTGCGAGTGTCTATCAAGTTTTCAATCACATCTGGATATTTCAGAATGCGAGCAAATTTTTACATAAATAGACAATATTTTAACTATTACAATATTAATTAGATGATCATTGACATAGAAGAATATGAAAATTAAATCTTCAACAAAACAAAACTCAATGCTGCAATTTTACGACCCTAACCTTATTTAACTAAATCAATCTGAACTTGTTGATTGATACATGAAGCATTCCATTCAATTAAAATATCTTCAGAAGATATGACACAATCGTATAAATTACAACGATTGATGTATGTACAGGTCAATGAATAGAATAAAAGAAAACGACATATCTTTATATGAACGTCTAGCACACCTTTTTTGATAGATTCATGAAAGTTTCCTAGAAGTTCTAGAAAATTTTTGAAATTCCACTGTTTCTCTCTTGAATTAAACATTGATAATTTAAATACTGATTATTTCATCTATTAAACTGACCATTGTAATCATAGTCACTATTTTGTTTACTACTTACATGTTTTCCAGCAATAGTAAAAAATCGAAGTATAATGACCGTAAATCCAAATGTATTACTAAATTCTTGCTAGAATAATACAAAAAACAAAATAATTGCTTCGTTGTTTTTCATAACTAATTATTTCTTACAAATTCAATTTTGCTCATCGAAACAATATTTAATATAATCCAAATAATACCAAGTATAGTAACTAATAAATCAAAACGATTATGACGTGATTGCCAATAATCAACAAATTTAAGTGCAATACATTTCATCACAACTTCAACAAGAAATAGAAAAGTAAATAATGATGATATTAATGCTAATTTTTGTGTTGTTTTATCATTCACATTCCATGGTTTATAAAGTAATGCACAATTAAGTAAAACAAGTATAGCAGAAGATTTTTGAAATAAATCATTTTGTGTTATATCAAACATGTACGAACGAAATTTGCTATATTTTAGTCGAGGTGGTATACGTAATGGTTGTGCAAGTTTTATACGACCTTTTAAATCCATCCAACGACGTTGATCAACTGTTAATAAAGCTGTTCCCTTAAAAAATATTTTTCAAAAACAAGCAATATTTTTTGCCATTAAAAATAAATAACAAAAAAAAAAACAAAATACCTTATTTTCTGAATAATTTGCCATAACAACACCAACAAATAAATTTAAACCAATTAATGAACAAATAAACACAAATATATGAACAAAGATAACATGATTCTAAAGAATTTGAAACGATGTCATCAAAAGATAGGATTTTTATGCAGTTCTCAGATTATTATTAGTTTTTGTTCGGTTCGGTTTGGAGATTGAAAAACACAAACCGATCCCATCTCTGATAAATACATCGATATAGAATTACAATCTGAAACAGAATATAGTTGTCTGTGTCTAATCCGAACAAGATTATGTTCGGATACATTTCTTCATCAAATCTTTTTAGTTAATCGTATCGAAAACGTAATAAGGAAATAGTTCATCTATCATAACCAGATGCTATGAACGTGCTATCTTTCAGTTGTAATCTTATAGTTAGAAATCTACCCAGACTCCTAGTCTTAGTTAGACATGGGCATGTGTCGAGATCAATGCTCATCTTCTTATGAATGCACCAAGGACGAGACTCTCCATACATCCCTATTCATAATTAATAATATAAAAAATAATGATACTTACTGGACCCATACGATCCATAATAATATCACGAATATCGAGCCATCCTTCAAGGGAAAGAACTTCAAAAAGAGCTAACATAGCACTACCAATAGAATCAAAATTAAAACTATGTGGATTTGCCCTAAAAAGAATTTATTTATGAAAAAATAAATTAAACAAAAATAAATTTCTAATAACTTACCATACACGTGGTACTAACATAACAGGATCAGCTCCACCAATATTCATTTTTGATACATAAAGCTTTCTCCAAAATGTTCCACGACATAATTTCTAAAAATAATTATTATTCTAAAAATTTAATATTTGAAAACATTTCAATTTAATTATACTTTATTATTATAATATTTTTCATCATTACAACGTCCTAATTGTCCACCAATGATTTGAATACCATAAATAGCAAAAATAAACATTAATACAACGAATAAAATTGATACCTAAAAAAAATACAAAAGTTCGCATAAATATTATGTAGACATTTTATATGATTTCTTTTTTTTTCCTATAGTATGATAGATTACTGAAATAATTAATTTCCATTATTGTTTTGGTTAAGTACTATTCTCAGAAGTCAAGAAGACTATGGCAATAATTCCATGAGCACTCAATATTCATACGTTTTTACAAATTTCATCGATTTTCTCTTCTGTAATCTCCCAACGTCTTTTAGATTGTTATCTATTCTAACTTTTCATCAGTGTTGCAATCGGCAAGATTTTTTCCAGATCAATTATACTTATTTGTGACCCACCTAAAAATATTTCGTAAGGATTTGATATCACTACTAAAATGCTTTTGTGATGCATCATTATCATTGAGTATTGAAGTCGAGGAAAAAAAAGCAAATTTAAGGACTACAAAATCGAAGTTTCAGTTGCTCTCCTCTTGATTAAAGTACATGACGAAACAATTGCTTGCATCTTTTCAAGCTTGCTTCAAGCATCACTAGAAAGATATTAACATTCTTTTAATCTAGTAACAGAGATTGTAATGTATGACACTACTTAACAGTTTTTCTTATATGCTCGCTTCTTGTCTCATAATGATCTGTCATTTAGATAATGAGATTTTTCCAGTAGATTCCCCAAAATGATTACAATAACTCAAGGCGGAAACGACGAAACTTCATGTACGTCAGAAAAATTTCGAAGTACGCACTCCTAAATTTATGAACCAACGAGCAATTTCTATTTACGTGATAATTGATTCTGTCTGATCAATTTTACGATAGATCTACTCTTTTAATCCATAAAAACATTCTGCACAAAAGACAGAGTATCGTTCACGCTTGGTTATAAACGCAAAAAATTCTTTTCTTGTTTGCATTAATTTGATAGATTTATGGAGTGTGACTAATTAAGGAAACCTAAATGGTCAAAATCTATCATGGATTCCGATAGACAAATGCATTGATCACAATTTGATTCCTTACCAATAGAATTTCTTTAAATCCTTGACAAATTTCATAAACAATTTTTCTCATATCAGGTACTAAAATAAAAATTCTCAAAGGTCGTATTGTTCGAAGAAGCATAAGAAATTGAGCAAAACTATTTGCCGGAACTTTTCGCGGTAACCAACAAAGAAAAATAAGACCAACAAAAAAAACTGCAACATCAATAAATCCACCAATATCTCGAATTAATGCTTTTGGTGTAAAAAATAAACCATGTGCAAACATTTTTAATGTTAATTCAACACTCATCGATATAACAAATACATACTCAGTTATCTACAAATAAAAAATAAATATTTATAAATAAGAAATAATAGATCAATCATATACTTGTAATAAAGGTTGACCAACAACTCGATTAACAGGTGTTTCAAATGACATACTAACTGTTGATAAAATTGTTACAAGTATCATAATCCAATCAAGATATGTAACCAAACCAAGCAATTTACTAGACATACGATATATTCGTTAGGTTTAGTAAGACAAATAGGGAAAACTTACTGTCCTTGTTTATATTGACTAAGTTTTAATTCTTGTCCAAAGGAATCTTTTGTATTAATATGATAACGAGCTTCAACAAGAAGTTGACAAACTTTTCGAATATTACTTTCACGTCCGATTGTAAATAAAGGTGTATCGAAATATGGATGATTTTCACGAAGATCTTCTTCCTGTTGATTTCTAAAATAATAACAATACGATACCGATTTTTATTGAATATATTTTAATTTAAAATAAAACGAAAAATTTCGGATCGAAATGGTACTTTTATAAAACTAAGTCATACATTGTAAACATTATCATAAAGATAAATATGTCTCATTTCATTTGAATTATGATCTATATACCGTTTTAATTCAGCTTGTTGTTTTCTATATTGAAATATTTTAATATCATAATCATCTTGATTTCCTCCATTTAATGTACCAACATCACTATTTTCACATATAATATGTACCGATTTTGGTGGATAACCTGAACGATGCATGGAATTTCTATTTTAATATGAATAACAAAAAGTTAATTCGATAAAAATTTTAAATCAATAAAAGAATATTTTATTTGCCTACTTTCGATCAAGTTGAATATTATTTTCTTGTACACATACTGACAATGTATGATCACTTATACTTGCTATATGTACTTGATTAGCATCGCCACTTAATAAACGTTGATTATTTGTATTTCTAGAATATTTGTATGCTTATATATGTATATAGAAAACAAAACAAAAACAAGAATAATCATTCAAACGAACTTGATAATATTGGTGACAGCTGATCGTTTCATTGTTTCACCTGTGGATCGACATTCTGGCAAATGTAATATTTTCATTGTATGCCTTTTATTATACATGTTCATTGAAAATTCTGGTGTATATGAATAAATATGATCTTGATTAAGAAATTGACGCATAAAACTATCACGAACTTTTGGAATCATAAATTCATCCGGTAAACATGATAATTGGAACATTTGTGGATGTTCAGGAAAATGTTCAAATACACGTAAACGCCATGGTAATTTTTGTTGAATTTCAGCACTAGCTTCACGTGATTTTAACTAAAAATATGAATTCAATAGAACTTCGAATATAATAATCAAATATAAAATTTACATATATTTTCCTCAATCTATCAATAAATGAATGATAGGAAAATGTTTAGACAATATGTATGTTCATTTTTGACCTGCAAGAAAATATTCCAAACGTGCCCAAAGAAAAAGATATTCTCTGGTTTTGTTTTGAATATAGGCAAAACAATTTTCTGTTCATTCTTATTAAACAGTACTCAGGAAATTTTTCTAACATACAAAAGTTTGTTGACATGACACTAATAAATATCGATCTCAACAGTAAAGCATTTTTCATTTGAACTATTGTTTCACGTTTTTTTCAAGGGTTATTTTTACTATTGTCAAGCCAAATTTCAAATCATACTCTAACAAATGGTTTATTGTTTTTAGTTTAGTTGACCTAATATGAAGTAATAGTTTTCTTTATATAACTTTAATTCTAAACACAATTGTATCATTGCTAAGTTGACTGGAAAATATATAATTGGCTTGTATCACTATGAAAGAAAAGAGCAATCCTGAGATTCTATCAAACCACTTTTTTTTCAAATTTTGTCTTGCAAGTAAGGTTTTTTTTCTTCTTAAAGACAAGCTTTATACATACTATTCAAAAATAGAATGTCTTTAAATGATGGAATTCTTTTGTAGTTGTCTCGTAGATATTTGTTCTTGTTTTAAACTAGAGTAATCGAAGATTTCATTTAATCAGATGCTGATCAATTTTAAGCGTCCTGTTCATAAGTAACTCTTGTCAATAAATGATATTTTCTGTGGTCGAATATTGAAAAAATGCTGTATTTCTATTCAAACTCTTCGAATGACCAGATTTGACATAATTTAGATCTCTATCTACAAGAATCATTACAAAACAAATGTAAACGTATAAAAGAAAGAAAAAGTTGAGTGATGTTTTTCTAGAAACTGCAAAAGTATTTCGTTTAAAGTTTTGTGTTGATGTCAAAGGCAATATTTTTGAATAATATTTATAAAGCTTGTCTATATTCTTAATGAGATAGTTATACATATTTCTTAAGTATACATACGGATTATTTCGAAAACTTTTATTAATTTAAATATCTCGAATAGACATGACGTCTTATTTGCCCTTTTTTTTTTCTTCTATCATGCATAAAATCTTAATGCTCGTTATTCTGTATCCTGATGGTCTATATGAAGTCTTTCCATTCGTTCTTATCTTATATTTAAAACAGATGAGAAATAACGCTATAGGTCAGCTGACGTATATTAGCATTTATAAGAAAGACATTAATATATGTCAAAATGCTTCAACTCTTATCTTAATAAATCTCTCTAATTCAATGTATACTTATAAATGTTCTAATTCATAATTAATAATCTATATATAGTCGTTAACATCATTAGTAGTAAAAGAGACAAAAAAAGACCTATTCAATCTAAACTGTAAATTTTATTTTAGTAAAAAGAGAAATTAACTAACCTGTTTCATCATTTTCACATCTTCGTCAAGTTCAAGATTGTCCAAAATGACGGCAACGAAAAGTGAAAGCACGATCTAATTAAAAAAACAAAAATGTAACTCATTAAACGAAGAACAAACTTTAAAAAAAAAACCACCAACAACAATCACAATAAAGAAGATGACAAAAACAAAACAAGACAACGAAATATTCTCTAGATTTTTCATACGAAATTTATACTAATATGATAAAAAATAAATACTACTAGATCTTGTGTACTATATAACATAAATGCATCCGTTTTTTATATTAAAACTTGCAACATTGATATAAATACCTAATCAATAAATAAAGCTAATCAAATAAAAATGCATTTCATTCACCAAAGATAATCTTTTTTTCTGTCTCTTATTCATGCTTAGTTTTTGAAAAAACTTACAGAACTAGTTAATAAATGAAAAAAAATAAAGAAAAGTGCTGTTTGACATAAAAAGAATATTCCAAATTCATAGATTTCATCCATAGCTAAATACATAACTTCTGTCCAACCATCATTCATAGCAATACGAAACATAGACATAAATGCCTGCGAAAGTATTTTATTAAATAAATACAATATCAAAAAACAAAAACAATTAAATACTAAAACTTACTAGAGGAAATGTTTGAAATTGTTCAAGACCTTTAATGAAACAAAATAATTGCATACTAATTGCTGATGTTATTAATAATAAACACATAGTAAATAAAATTAAAATACCAATTCTTTTGCCCGGACCAAAAATCTTAAGTAATAAATACAATAAATGAATCTTTTATTTTGTTTTGATTACTTTATGAATAAAATCTTCTAATAATGGACTTGATTTAAGTAAACGAACAACACGTAAAACTTGAAAATATGTAAAAGCAGTTCGATAGAATGCTGGAATACAATGAATTGTTGTTCCTATTGCAAGAATAAATTCAAATTTATATGTTGATCGTCGAATATAATTTTTAAAAGCCATTGAAAATATTTTAAAAAGTGCTTCTAGATCAAAAAATAAAGTAAATAATGTCTAAAATAAATATAACTAATATTATTGAAGATCTTTTTCTGTTTTCGAAAATTTTATTTCTACCTCAATTTTATGATAAAATCGAAGATTTTCTTTATCGATTTTTTCATTGTGTGTGTGTTTGATTGTTGCAGTAAAGATTGCATTTGCAAGTACAACAATCATAACAATTGTTGTAAATATTGATGATTGAGCAATTTTTAAAAAAATAGTTCGTACTGCACCTTTCTTTTTATTTTCATCTCTATCGATTAATTTTAAAGTTTTATTATCCACTTTTTGAAGAATCTTATATGAAAATAATGCTTAAATTTAGATTCAAAAATAACTTTTAGCTACTTTTGTTGTTTCAATGTCTGATAATGCACCTCTTGAACTCCACATTTCTTGAAATTGAACGCGAATTTCAGCAAATGTTTCGATAATAACGGCAATGAATACATTCTAAAATCAAGATTTTCTTTTTTATACAATAAAATTCAACACATACATTTTTTTAGAAAAACTTCATTGTATAGCACACTTGTATTTTTTTTTTGTTCTCAAATTAATGCATAATCACTAGGCATGCGCCAAGCTCGAACCTAGGATTCTCGGTTCAGTGTATGTCTACTAATCACAGACAGTTATTAAAAGAAATAAGTTCGATGATATTTTTAATAGAGGATGTCGCAAAAGTCCTCGAGAAAACTTTAGGCAAATGTCTATTACATAATTCAAGAAATTTAATCGATATTTTCTTTAATAGTATGAAAATATATGCTTTTAAGTTTCATTTCATATATTTTTCGATAAACGTCTCTGTCTACATATATGTTTGAATAAAAATAGTTTTGTTACTGATCAAATTTGAGTCACTTGTCTTTGTAAAAACAAAAAAAGTATTTCAAAACCTTATGGAGGAACAAATTGATGAAGTTCATGATATTTCTAAAAATATATCATTATTGAGTATTAAGACTAGTGCATTAATCTGCTATATCAAGACGGTCAATAGCACATCGAAGTACGACTGAAAACCCTTTAATTCAGTAATGCATACTATAATTTATCTAATAAATGTGCAAAGATTAACAAAATCGAATTAGAATCATATGATTCAGATACCAATGTTACAAAACCAAAACAAACAAGAGAATTCATCTTTTATTACGGATCAATTTTTCATTGAAATAGTTTATCGATAAATCTATAAAATGGAAATCAATGTGTACAAGAGTTATCAAGATCTGATTGAAATCAAGAAATGCGAAAATAAACTTTCTACATTGATTTTATAGATATTTCGCATCGCAGAGTTTCTGCGTATTTCAGGTGACAATTATATGAAAAAAATCTATTAAAATTTGTTAGCGCAACTCCTTGGGGACTAAAATGTGGAACTCACGTATGATCTTTAGAATAATTCTACTAATGCAGAGGAGAAGAAGCCGCAAAAACTTACAGTCACTATTTTCATAGAGACTCGTTTGTCTTAGATCGGTTAAAACTTGACTTACGAAACTTGCAGAAAAAAAAAATTGTTTTTTTTTAGATTTAAACATTAGAAATATTTGTAAACATGTTCAGACAATAAAATACAAGGACTACTGAAAATGTTTTTTTGAACCATAAAAATAATCTATTATCATACGGATACTAATGGTGTATTTCATGCTTTGATTCACTATAAAACTTATTGTGTGTATTTCCGAACTATTCTAGTCAAATCTACATCCTTTCTGTTTCCATTCGTTCAAACTAAATTATCTTTCAACAATTATTGAAATTCTAATCTGATTCTTTCAAAGAAAATCGGATCTATACAATTTTGTTGATTATTAAATCTAATAAAAATAAAGATTATTTTTATATTTTAAAACTTACTTTGACGAGCCATGCAAGAAAAAAAATTAATGTAATAAAATAAAAATATGCACGCCATGGTGGAAGACTATCAATAGCTTTATACATAAGAAATACCCAACCTTCTTGACTAGCTGATTCATAAACCGAAAAAAAGCTCGTTGCTAATTCATCAAAACCATTATAACCACGTAAATTTCGTTGAATTTCAAGTTTTTGACAAGTAAAATTTTCTGGACAATGAAAACCATCTTCTGTTGGCGAACAATATGTATCAGGTATCATTAAATCTGACTTTGTCAGGTTACTTAACATAATAAAAACGAAAATGAAATAAATCAAAAGTCAAAAAAAAAATAACAATAAAATTGATTTTCTCATACTTTAAATCTGTACCATTTCTAACACAATGGAATGTAAGTGATCCAAAAAATTGTACACCTATTATGGCATATAAACTCATAAAGAATAGAAAAAACACCGTTACATTATAAATTTGTGAACTCGAACGTCTAAATTAATCAATCAGAAAAACAAAATAAATTAATAAATAGTTTATACAATTAACATACTGAACAATAGATTTAATTTGGCTTTTAGGTAATTTAAATTTAAGAAATGTTTTAAGAACATTTATAAGAATAAATGAACGTGTTGAACGAATTATCGTCAAGTATGAATATTTATTTATAATGCCAATCAATTCGAACATCTAGGAATAAAAATTATTTAAAAATTAATCAAAAGCAAAATTTTACTTGTAACATTATAGAAAAATAGATGTTTAAAACCATAATCGCATCAAATTGATTCCATGGATCACGTAAATAAGATAAATCATTAAAAAGTATTCCTCGAGTTTTCATTTTGACAGCTGCTTCAATGGTCAATATAATTGCACAAATTATGTCGATGATAAATGTTGTATATTGTAGAAATGGATAAATTTCAAATGTTTTTGGTGTATTCATACATGTTGAAATAAAACTTAAAAGAGCAGTAAAACGAAATATATATTTAGCATATGGTTTATTCGTCCATTCAAGATTACCACCCGTTAAATCTTCCTGCTTATAATCCATTAATAGAACAAAATCGCTACGGAAACTTTGCTTTCTTATAAATGTTATTAACGATGAAATGACAGCGCCAACCGATGAGGCTATTGTTGCCTTTCTATTTTCTTATAGTATTTGTCTACAAGAAAAAGACAAGAAGAAAGATCTCGACCAATTAATAATGAGTAATAAATGTAAAGCAGAAAGATAGACAATACAATGAATTGTATACGATCTAATATGAACAGTGGAAGAAATGTTTTGTCTTACGCTTTTCTAAAGTTGTATTTTTTATTATTATTCNAAAACTTCTGAAATTTTTTATGCAAACTAGTCTAGCTGAGGCCTTTATGCAGGCAAAGTTTCAGGTCAACATTTGAAAGTATAGCTTTGCTGCCACTGTAGGCATACAATAAAGAAAATTCACTAAGAGCTCGATATCTCCTCAGAAACAAGCCAGAAACCCGAACTTTTTTTACCGTAAGCATAACTCACTACGGGCTACAAGATGCACGAAACTCCGATTGAAAATCGCTCCCGCACCTTGGAAGGTTCCCTAGTTAGCTGTTTGTAACCTATGCCGAATCTTCTTTGCACATTATACTGATAATGCGACTAAAAGAAGAGGTCTTAAAGCAGAGCATCAGGAACACATGGTACGAAATACCACCACGATGTTGATATGTTAAGAAATAGTTTAGTTATCATCATGGAATATATTATAGATCACGCAAAAAGAAAAATGAATCATCTTTAGGCGTAATTCAACTACAAATTAGTAAATTTCTTTCTTCTCCCATTGGAAAATAACTAAATGATTATGATTCTACTGTATTCTTGACTAGGATTTGTATTACAACATTCGCTTCGAAATGCATTGAAAATTTGGAAAAAAATCTAATGAGGAACTTGCTGAATTGTTCAGGAAGAAAATGTCAATGCTTTGAAAAGAAATACCTGATTCTATATCAATCAATGCCGAGCTTCTTCGACTTTTCTTTAGCTTTTATCTTACATCGTACTCAAGCAAGATGTTAGGATATATTCTTTAACTGCTAGTCAACAAGTATCAGAATAGCTCAATGCTTTTCTTTCTCGATTTAGACGGAAAAACCAAAGATGAAATTTTTCTCTTTTGTATAGGATAAAACTTCTCGTTCTCTTTCCTTTATTAGTAAGTCGTCATTTAAAATTTAGAGGCTTCAATATTTTACTCTAGAATTTGATTCATCCTAGTGCAATTGTGAATTCCAAAACGTCGATAGTAGTCTTGACAATTATTTTGAATATATAACTTATTTGGAAGAGAACATTTAAAGCGAAGTATCTAAAATAACAAAGACTTTGCCAAAAAAAGTTAGCGATAACTGTTCACAATCCAATCAAGACATGTGTGTGACTGAGTCGGGTATGGATGTGGTGTGTGGGTATCGGTCTCCTTTTCACATCTACACGCACACCCACACTTCTGCTTTAATTTTGCATTTTGGGTATCTTAGCTTACTTTATTATAATCAATTAATTTTAATTCTATTTTCCGCTTGCAGAAAAAAATGAAAGTCTCACTACTAATTCTTCGGCCGTAGTTTGGCTGTTGCTTGGTTGACCATATGATTCGTTAATGAAGAGTTTGGAGGCGGATGAAGATTGATAGATGACTCACACCCTCATTCAATATTTCACTTCTAATATATTTAAAACAACAGCAGCTTAGAGCGGAGGACATTTTTACACGGAGAAATATGAGGACGACAAGCTGACAAAATTTTTGCACAGACATGTTTGAAAGAATAGTTAAGATCTAGTTCTTCCAATTAATCCAATCAGAAATATAATGTTTTTAAAGCATATGATATGGAAGAAAGTCCGAAATATTAAAGAAACTTCAGTAAATTCCAAAAAAGTAAATCAGAATAAGCCTTCACGTAATAATCTTTCATGTTAAACAAGCGTCTTAGTTTTATCAAAAAATAGTTTGTCCTTGTAGTGCACAGTATTTCTTTTCCCGTCGATTACAGTTTACAATGGATAGATAATGAGATAAATGATCATTCAAGCTGTCAAGAAAAATTCAAATTGCATTAATCAAAAGCACAATGGTAATACCTTGTGAGATAAGAAATAAGAAAGAAAATAATGATATAATAATACAGAACGTTTTTTTCATGCGCACATTATATTGATGATATCAAACGACAGAAGGGTATTGAGCGATTTCTAATTTTAGTTTTCTATTTTATATTCTCTGAATCTTTGTCTTTTTAAGAATATTTAGTAGAAGAAAAAGAACAATCAGAAGAATCTTCAATGCATGTTTTAATTAATACAACAAATATAATTATCGCCAATTTAAAGTTAAAATGAATATAACATTTGCACATCATCAAGGACTTGTTTAAGAGATGAAGTCAGCCAAAGATATTGTCGAATTATATCCAGCTATATCATTGATCAACTGAGTAAGTCCTAGAAAGTGTATGTTTTTGAGCGACTAATAAATCAATGAATTATTGCTGGGGTTGAATAATTTCTTCAAAAAAGCTGGCGTAATCGCAATATCACATGCATTTTTTTTTATTCTTTTTCTATATACAGCTGATATTTGACATGATTTAATTATCTTCTTTTATTTTATTTTATTTTAAATTTAATCAGATTTGATATTCATAATTTATTTACATAAAAACAATTGTGACGTTTCATATCTCGATGAGATACTTCATTAGATATTAAAATTAAGAGAAATAATATGTAAATACTTATAAACAAATTTTTCTTTCATTAGAATTAGTCATACTTTTGATAGTAATACGGAAAACAAGAAGATAATAGTAATAGCCAGATAAGGATTGAATCCTTTTTCGTATCACTATCATCGTCCTGTTTTTCGTTGAAATTTATTTCTTTTGTATTTATTATAACTTTCTCGGACTGATTGAATTTGTCATTGAATTTGGTGTTTTGTTGTATACAATATTGGCGTCCAGGCTACATTAATTTCATAATGTATATTTATTGATTCATTTATCATTGAATATATTGCTTCTTTCGTACGTCTTTTCAAATAATCCTTTTCTTATTCAATGATAAATCAATTATTTGTATCAAATGAACATTGAAATTTCTTTTCTTGAAACTGTTTAACCATTTCTGAATTACTATTATCTTCATCATCATTTATAATATGTGAATGTCGTTTCATACGATTATCTATACCAACTTGGGTTTTTTCAACCTAAGTTTGTTTACACGAGCATAAAATTTGGTAACTGACAGATTTTGATAAAACTTCTAATGATTGATTAAATTGTAATTGTAATTTATATCGATACGAAAAATACAATTTATTTTTTTAAATTTTTTTTCGTATCTTCTTTTTAGTACCTCCATGCCAGGAACACATGGTAATATTAAACTACAATTCATTTCTTCACTATTTTTATTTTTATTTTGACTGGATGTGCTATTATTTTGATCATTGGTGTTGCTTTTATTTGATCTAAATTCCTCACATGTTTGTTGAATAAATTTTTCAATTATTTTTAATGGATAATTTCATTTTAATAACATGTTTCTTAATTTATTTAAATCTTCTTTTTTGACCTTCACCACCTCGGGTTGTTTCTAAAATTCTTGTAGTCATGCTTTTAACGATGCTTGTTTTGATGGATTTTCCATGATCTGATTCATAATTCAATGATCTATCTAATTTAAAGTTTCGTCTCATTATTTATATTAGTTTTTGTTAACGTTGTATCAAGATAATTTAATTCATTGTTTTGTTCAAATTCTGACGTGAATGTAATTCTTCCACGTGTTTTACATAAATCATTACATAATTATCTAATTGTTGTTGAGTCATTTTCGTAATAATTAAAATATCATCAACATATCTCCAAATTCTATTTGGAATGTTTGTTTTATCTAAATGTTGTTTTTGATATTCATCGATATATATGTCGGCTAACATTGATGATAATGTGTTACCTATAAGTAAACTTGTTTTTTGTTTACAAAATTTGCCATTAAATTGAAAATAACTGGTTTTTGAAGGTTAAATTTAACGATTCTTTAATATCAGCTTTGATAAATAGCAAATTGTCTAATTTCATAGATTCATCAAGCCATTTTAATGTAATATGAATGGATTTTCTAACTGATATGTTTTAATATAAATCTTGAATATCATGACATGCTAAATGATCATCTTGATTTAATTTAATATCTGCAATACCAGTAACAACGTTTGATGTATTACATATCACGCCATTTAATGTTGTTCTTAATTCTTTAATTATTTGGAATATGAATTGAGATAATGGTGGCATTAATGTATCTCTTGAACAAGTAACAATTCTCACTGGAGTATTATTTTTAAGTATTTTAGGTTGACCACGAATTTTAGGAAAATCATCAATTGATGTTAAATAATATTTATTTTGTTTTAATAAGTTGGTAACATTTTTATTGATTTCTGTTTTAACTGTTGTTGTTCTATCGTTTTTTGCTTGTTCATAAATATTCAAATCTTTTAATTTTTCCTCAATCTTATTAATATCATCGTTTTTGTCCATAATAATTATTTTGTCACCTTTATCAGATAGAACAATAACAGTATATTCAATTGACTTTATTTCTTTTAATAATTTAATTTCTTCTTTATTCATATTGAATTTCTTAGGTTTTCTCCACTTTTGAATAAATATTAGTATTTCTGATATTGCTGTATTTTTACTTATTTTCTGATTTTGTACATAATGATTTTTCACAGTTTGCAATAGTTGTTACTGTATCAATAGCTGTTGGTGTTGAAACGAATTTTAATCCTTTTGATAATATTTTTAATTGTTCTTGACCTAATTGAATTTTTGATATATTAATAACATTTGATAAATCATATGTTATTTTTGAATTTATCGATTTCGTTGTTAATGATATTGTTAATTGCTGTTGTATTTGTTTTTCTTTTAATATCTTTATTTTCTTATTGTACTATATTATTAATTTATTTTCAAAATTTTCATCATATTTATTTATCCATCTCAGATTATCTTGATGTTGTCTTGTTGATTGTGATGTTTCTAAGTCACGATTTAATATTGAATTTTGAATGTTAATGTCAATATTGATATATTTTAATTGTTTTTATTTAGGTGATAATGCGTTATTTCTGATTTGATATATCGTTTGTATTAATAATTTGCCATTTTTATTCAGATTTATTATTAAGTTATGCTATTTACATTGTACAAGAAATCTTGGATTTTGTTTTTTTGTTGTTCTTTTCTTGTACAACTTTTCCAAATGGTGCGCAATGATATAAATTCTCTCTTCGTAGAGGTTTTTGAATTCCTCTTTCAATAAGAATGTCTAATATCAATTCAACATTCTTGTCGAAACAGGATCTGATCAAAAATCACCAGATTTTCCTCTACTCTAGAAATATTATAAAATGAAATCACCTTATTAGTGAACAACAACCTTGATATTGGTTTTTAAGATATCACTTCTTTTGTGAACAAAAACTTAAGCAATGCCAGAACTCACTGTACCGTCTTGAGAAAAAATTGGATAACTGAGTTTAGCTAAAACATCATATTGAGACAATATTCTTCAACAAGATCCAGTTGCACTTAAGACATATTTATTGTTTACCGGTTTCATTTTACCTAAAACAGATGATTTTCGCTTACAAGTACATTTTTTTAGATGTTATGGAGTGTACATTATAGTGTCATCTGGAGAATTAATAATTTCTTTTTCATTCTTGTATGTTCGACTTATTTGAGGATTTGCTGAAAAAAAATCTGCATTTCGCGTTCAAGTTGTCAAGTAGTGGTAAGTTTACTTTCCATGAAAAAAAAAACAACGTAACAGAAAAAAACCTAAAACTAACATCGAAAAACAACAATGGTAAAATACTTGCATCAAAGGAAACAAAAAGATGGATATTGCTGTTAATCTTTGGGACCGACGATTCCGATATAATTCGAATTACAGAAAAAGTCGATTTCGCCCAAGTCTAATCTGCGTTGTTAACGATTAAACTCTTCGAGCGACACGTGACAGAACAAGCAAAATGACGGGAGTATGTTTGCAAAACAAAGAAAGATGCTATTAATATGTTATTCGTAGTTGATTGACGTATACAAATGAATACGCAAAAGCCAAACTTAGTTAGCAATGTATATATAGGCAACATGAAAATTCACTTTCACTCACAGAACAATATCCATACATTACACTCTTTATCTGGGCGTGAGCAGGTAAAACTTTGCACTAATAGCTCGAGCAAACTTATGTTTTTTGAATAGAGATGGCATTGTCGTCTTAATTTATTTTAGATTTAACTTTTCAATATTTAAATTTTAAATAAATTCAAGTTTTCTTTAATCAAAATTTAAAATAAAATTTAAATTTCGACAAGTTAAATGTATTGTAAATGTGAATTTTTAAAAATTTATTTCTGGATTTAATAAATTTTTTAAAATATATATCTTCGGAAAAAGTTTCAGTCCGTATTTCAAATATATTGTCACTGTAAAAACACATTTTTTTAGAACTCAACTACACAGTCTGACAGCATGTGGAGTTTTCTATCACACTGTGTATTTATGTCTTAATTTGTACTTTTGCATTCCGAAAATTTATAGAGCAGAATGAAGGTATCCTCATGTCCAGACTCCCACAGACTTGTTTTTGTCCCTGTCATCAAAATCAGTTTTTAAATTTTTTATCATTATAGAATTACCTTTTTACAAAAAGGCCATTATATATTTTGACAGCAGTTGAAATTCTCTATCTTTCTATATCTTCGTCTACTGTCTTGCATTTATCTGTTGCAAAAATAGTTTCAGTATAGTGAAGACTCTGTCAATTGACAAATACCAAAATTCGCTGCTTTTTATGCTTTTTAAAATGATTATTACTGTCGAAATAAACTTTTAAAAAAGTGATATTGCATTCCGATAGAGTTTCAAATTCTCTATCATTCTATGTATTTTGGTGTTGTGTTGCATTTATGTGCAGAAAAATAATTCAGGTGATATGTATACACTCCTCTAGACGAACTCTAAAAATATTGATTTTGCCTAATCATTGCCTGTTTTATTTCCAGTTTTATTATAAATATATATATATAACTTTTTCAACAAGTAATCATTTGTCCTGACAATACTTTACATCTCTCGAATATTCTAAAGTTTTGAAACAAAAAACCAATGATACAGTTAAAAAATCCAGTTTATTTATGGCTTGTCAAGGGGTGTGCCTGCATACTACTCAAATTATTCTTCAACACACAAATGAAAGATAAGATGATAACATATAGGGTGATAGAGATTTTGAAGCTCTATCATCATGTATAATCACTTTGATAAAAGTTTGTTTTCATAGTACTTATAATTGGACAAAGAAAACTAGAAAAGTAGCGGAGAAACGTAGATTTTTTGTACCTATCAATTAAAAGTGTCTTTACTGTATTCAAATTATTTTTGCAACGGATAAATGCAAGATAGTGGCAAATATATAGAAATATGGAGAATTTTGACTGCTGTCAAAATATATAATCGTTTTTTTCTAAAAAGGCAAGTCTATAGTGATAAAAAATTTTAAAATTAATTGTGATGACAGTGACAAAATCAAATCTGTGGGAATCTGAACATTAGCAAGCCTTCATTTCTACTTAATAAATGTAAGTAATGCATTAATGCAAACTAAAATATAAATGCGCAGTGTGATAGAAAACTCCACGCGCTGTTAGACTGAGTAATTGAGTCTTAAAAAAATGTGTTTTTACAGTGACAATATATTTGAAATATGACTGAAACTTTTTTTTCGGAGGATATATTACTGGATTTATCAGTATAATATCAATATGTGTGTTACAGTTACACTTCACAACAAAAAATGATCAATATTTACACCGTTGGTATCTTATTGCTGGTAGTTGCTACTACACAGACTCTAGGTCTTGGCAAACGACCATTGTTCAGCAATTTCGATAAACTCAATTTTGACTTTCTGAAATTGCCTTCATATCAATATACAGCCAGTCACAATATCGCTTTATGCCGAACAAATGCTTGTCGCAAAGGTCCATCGAAAGCGTATACCATTACGTATATCCAAAAGAATCATCATCAAAAGATACAACTATGCATCTGTCCAAATGCAGTGATGAATTTTAAGTACATGGCGACGCATATGGGTATGTGTCCCTACAAAATTCGACGCTATGATCAAGGCATGGTTGCAGCTAGTCGAGGTATTGGTAGTGGAGCCGGCTCCAGTGGCGATGTTATCGTGTTTTTCGGTGCAAATATGCGTGTGACTGTATTTATTCACGAATCGGCCCATTCACTGGATCGTGGTTCGTCCGCATCGAATGCTTGGCATCAAGCAGTCTCTAAGGATTCTTGTGTGCCGGATGTTTATGCTGATACCAGTTATGCCGAATGTTTTGCTCAAGTTGCTGTTATCTGGACATATTTGGTTGGCACAGGACGAAGCAAAAACTTTGGTGGATCACAATTTGTATGCATGAAACATCAACTGGAATTTATGGCTAAAATATTACCTGCTCATGAATTATTCAATTGACCTACTTAGTACAGTACACAACTTGACTGTTGTCAATTGTGCATGTCTTTGGAACCTGATTGATACGCGTTAGTAACTCGAACGTGTATTGCAAAAAAAAGTAAAAAATACAAAAAAAAATCAGTTCTTGTTTTCATATTAACAAAAACAAAAGTCGAGTTTTGCTTTTCAAATACGAATAAAAGTTGCAAGTTTCGTTTTTTTAAACAAAATAAAAGTGACATCTCAGGTAAAGCACAAGTTATCGATCGAGGGGTATGAGTGTGTGGTTGAATCGACAACATTGACCAGGGCTCACGCCCATACTCTAGTCACTATTTATTGAGCTCATAATTATTCATTTGCAAGATTTATTCATCAGAAAAGAGACAACAACACAACGGAATCAAAGTCGCATGCAAAGCAGAAATATGTAAATAACATTTAGAATTTTGGTCAATCACACAAGAACGATAAGAATAAAGTAAGCTTCACCAGATTACAAGTTGTATGCCTGTGACGAAATTATTCACGACGATTCGTTGGTTTCACAGAGCAGGGTGGGTGTGGGCATGAAATTAAGATATGATGAACAAACATCCACACCCACACCCTACTTGGTACTTGTACTAAGCACAGTTGTATTTGAATGTCCTTCATTATTGAGTATTTCTATTGATTTTTGAATCGCGTTTGTTTATCTAACTGTAATTTGAAGAGATATTGTGTAAAAATTTAAAATTTCTTTTCGGATTTTGCTGCTTCTAAGCACATGTGACTTTGTTAGATTTTCTTAATAAAAGAACCTGGTGCATAGTATTCTTAAAATATTGAAGAAAATATTATTAGTACTAGTGTTGATCGAGCAATAGAAGTTTTATTAAGAAAAAATTAGCCATTGAGTAGCATAATAACTTTTTCTCTATACAAACAAAAATAAGTAAAAAATAAATGAATAAAGAACAACATGAATGTCTGACAACAAAAAGCATCTGATAAAAACATTTAAGATCATCAGGTAGCTTACAACAAATATTGATTAATTTTTAAGAATAACAAATCTTTGAATAATTTTTCATTCATGTGCGTTTGTCGTGAAGATAAAATTAGACCAGCATGCGAAAAAACGCCCTCCACTGGCACAGAAGATGCTTGAACAGAAAAAATACGTTGCACTAATTTTTTTTAGAATATTTAAACGAGTATTTGACAAATATTCGGAAAATCTAGATCTAACAGGATCACTTAAATATGCTTCTAATTCATTAGCAGCATCCATCGATGGTGAATTATTTGATTCATCATTATTACTATCAATATAAGTAAATAATTTTCTTTTTTTTTTGTTTTGGTGTTGACGATTGTGATGATGATGACGATAATGATGAAAAACTTTGATCAGCTTCTAAATTATAAAAAAATTCAAATCTATAAAAAATATTGTGATCTTCTTGGAAGGATCATTCTCAAATATTCTTCAGGATTGTCTTATATAATATTTACAACCGTCAAAAGAAATTGTAAACTTTCTACATCTATACCCACCCTAGTGAAACATCTTGTAAGTAAGATCTTGAAATCTTGGGATACACAAGCAAGATCTTGCCAAGATCTTAACAAGATAATTTATTTTTTCAAGAAAAAATACGTCTTAAATATATCTGATATATCTGTCGCAAAGATCTTGATCAGATCTTGCCCAAGATTTCAAGATCACAGCAAAGTTTTCAGTTTTTATTATCTTGACTCAAGATCTTGATAAAAGTCAAAAGCGACATCACTTATTTATACATATATTTAAAAAATTCTTAATTATTTACTATTACTTGCAATAAGATATACACTTAATTCTGGAACTTATAGTGTAATATGAAAAAAATCAAACAACGCTTAGAATATATCGTAGCCAATCAATTTAAACATCTAAAAACGAAGACGATTGAGGCTCATAAAATAAACAATGGATTTCATATCAGCTATAAACAAACTTAGTCCTGTTAGAAGTTGTTTTGTCTGTGGAATTTTTTCTATTAATTTATGAGAAACATTGTTTAGAAGCACAATTCTAAAAGATATGTAAACATATCATCAAGAAAATATGGACTATTCCATATAGTTATGAGATTGAGACGATATTTGAACGATGTCTGTGTAGGAAGGAAAACATTGACTTCTGTTGATTGTACGTTAAGATTTTTTCCATACGTATCTAGTTTGTATCTATGAGCAATGATGTACGTATAAGTATTACAATTGCTTGTTGAAGCCAATATTTCACCGAAGAACCAATCATGTTCAATCGATTCTGATATTGTTAAATAATTTAGTTCAAATAAACATGTTTTGTGCAATGTAGTATATTTGTCTTTTCACCCGTTTCTATTTATACAATTTTTATTCTAGATGAACGCATATTGCTCCAAGAGCACCACCCAGCGTACTTGAGAATGTATGTGGAGACATCGATTACAACACCGTCAAAATGAAATATCAATAGCAACCGAATGTGTACCCAAGGAGCAATGCTCAGTGGATATATCAAGTACAATTGATCAAACAACGATGAATATATCAGATGACCGAAACAATGTATTGACTGATGATGCACTTTTTGCTTCTTCTCTTGTTGATTCATCTGATGAATTTGACTTGAACGTGAGTGATAATACTAATAACGACTTGGCTATTGATACCGATGACGAAGATAATATGAATGAATTTATTCTTTTAAATGATATCAACATGCAAACAAAATTATTTCAATCATGTCCATTATCGATACGTGAAGCATGTCTTGCTTTAATTCAACTAGCTCGTCGTCTAAACTTAGATAAAAGTGGAATCAAAGTTTTATTAAATGATATTCGGTGTCTTTTTCCTTCGAATCTCAAATTACCACAAACAGTTCAAGGTCTTATGAAAATAATAGGTAATTAACATATTTAATTTAATCTTTTACTACTTATACACAAAATAATTCGAAACAATGAAAGTATATTTGTACTAGTACATTTTAATTTTAACGAAGAAGCCTCGATTAAATTAGCAATAGAGTATTTTATTTAAAAAAAATACTGTATTATGTAACTTCCTAACAGGAAAGACCCATTCCTATACTAAATATTCAACTTCGTTGGTCTTATTTTCTTCGCTTTCTAAGTCTAATTTTACGAAGAATATAATACTGTCTTACAAAGTAGATGGCTTTCTAGAACTCTCTGTATCAATTCGTATAAAATATTTTTGATACCTTACATTATGAAATATAAAGAGATGCGAAAATAAGTCTAGTTTTCATATATATATTCTATTAACATATTTCTCATTTCATTTTTTATGATTAGGTTTTGAATATTCAAACAAAGTTATGTATTATTGCCTTGAATGCTTGTGTCGTTTCTCAAGTCCCGAACAAAAACAATGTACTGATGAATGTAAATTAAATAATACAAGGCGTCCATTTAGAAATGTTATTGAAGTGGTAACTAATGATATTAGAGATGAAATTTCCTTAACAGCCAAACGATATATAAATTTAATCAATGAATATTACCAATGTTCAAACACATTTTTGCCATGTGACGTAATCAATGGTTCCATCTACGAACGTTTGAAAAACAAAAAACAACCACAACTGACTATTGCCCTACATACAGATGGGGCACCTGTGACTAAAATGGGTGGAAAATCATTGTGGCCAATACAAGCAACTATTCTTGAAATTCCACCTCCCATTAGAGATTATAAAAGTGCTGTCATGATATTTGGTGCTTGGTTAGGTGAAACTCATCCGAATAGGGAATTATTATGGAATAATATTGTTGATCAAATTCAGGATTTATATGAAAATGGAATTATATTAAAATTAAATGATCATTCGAAAATAAAATTCAATATTCGAGTACAATTAGTTACATTTGATTTACCTGCACTTGCTCATAATTGTAACATAATCCAATTTAATGGTTACGATGCTTGTCCATTTTGCAAAATACATGGCTATGCTATTGGTACACAGATATTTTATCCGTTTTCTCGAACACCATCAACTAAAAAGACTGATACTGATTATCTTCGATTATCAACATTAGATTTACCAAGATTTCGATCACATGGTATTAAAGGTCCAACTCCATTAACAAAAATTATGTTATTTCCTTCACAAATTGCTGTGGACTATATGCATCTCGTGTGTAGTGGCCACTTTAAAACTTTAATCGTCTATTGGAACCAGTTGCTATTGCCAGATGTTTTTGAACAAGCATCGAATTTTTTATTGTCAATTACATTGCCACACTCGTTTGGATATCAATTTATGCCATTAGTTCAATTTGCAAAGTGGAAAACGAAGATGTTCAGGTAGGATTTTTTTTCTATTTACCATCAGAATTATGACCTTATCAACTTTAAGAAAGCCTTGATTCTAGATAGATTAGTACTTTTCAATAATTGATCTTTTTTAAATTTAAAGTGTAGCTTGATATTTAAGGAACAGTAAAATCCTAACTTGTATACATAATATTGATAAGTTAAAGATTCTGAGTTAAATTCACTTGTGCAGGTTCTTTAATTGTGAAAGACTTGTATAGATTATGTTGCGAGTTTAATTCTGGTCTTCTAATCGAAAAATCCTATTCGACAGTAACTCTATGGAGTCGCTATTTCTAATATAAAAGTTCACTTAATATCATTTTTTCAATTATAGAGACTTACTGTTATATATTTCACCAATATTCGTGATTCAATTTTTGCCCGATGAATTGGCGTTACACTTTTTATATTATTTTGTTTACATTCGAGCATTACACTTTTACCAAGAAAAAGATGAATTACAAGATATTAATCATTTTTTCAATTATTATTATCAATGTTTGTCAAAATATTATGGCCCAAAGTCTGAACTTTGTACAATTCATTTACATTCACATCTTCTGACTCAAGTTCAAAAGCATGGATCTTTATCCATGACTTCATGCTTTCCTAGAGAGTCTTATATTGGTACTGCAATTAAATGGTGCAAAGGGAAAAAGTATATCCTTGAACAATTTATTACATGGTACAAGGTCGATCCTAGTTTATATCCTGATAGTACATTAAATATGGTTTACCTTACTCAGCATCAACGTTTCGATGATAAGTATTTGAATAAATCATTAGTTATATCTTTAAATGAAAGATTTATAAAATGTTGTAATAAACAAAAAATTCAATTAGATGCAAGACAACAAATAAAACAATACGCTCGCTATTTTCGAGGATTGAAAGCATTTCATTCATTATGTTATGAACGTGGTGGAAATGCAATTAGTTATTGGATGTCTATTAAACATGATGAATGTCCAAAAAATCATGGGTTTTGTTTTGGTGAAGTTGTCTTCTATTTTCAAGTCAATAATAAACATTATGCATTTGTAAAACTTTATAAGTGCCTCGATAAAAGTTTAGCAGATGGTTTATCCTCAGTTACAGTTCCAAAAATTCTTCTTGATCGATTAAACAATTACTATTATTTTTTTAATGATAAAACGTTTGTCTACAAAATCGTACAAGTAAACTGCATATTGAACAAAGTCATTCGTATGTCATGGATTGAACCAAACACATCGGTTTTCACCCAGATCTATCTGGATTGGGAACACGATTGAAGTGGTCCAATATTAGTAATGTATATTTTCATCGTTTCTTGCTTTGAAAAATAATTAATGAAAAATTTATTTTATTCTTTCATCGTTCTTTAACTGCAGTTGTGATGATTGCACTCAAGCTATTTTTATTTATCTTAGGAAAGTGCATACATACATTTCAATTTTAGATTGTTAACATCAGCATTTATCTTTTATTTAAAGAAAAGTATTCTACCGCTATTATTAATAAATATAAGAAATAACTAATCAATACTGAAAACAGAGACTATACGGTAAATTACTTTTTAACCCTCACAATAAAAAATTCTTCAACTTGTTGACACACACATCTAATAATTTTCATCAATACAACAATGTTTTTCTTCTTTCAAATTATTTAAAATTCATCATCATATCTTTCAAAGGAACGGTCATATGAATATATATAAATCTTCATATAAGTGTTCTCCCAACTTCACATCATGATCTTTTCTTCTAGATGTATGTTTCACCATTGAGTCAACGTCCACAACGAACAACAGCTGGTCAAACATCAAAATACACCGATTTTTCAGTTGTGTCATTTCCTCAATTGAAGAAGCATTCTATTATAAAAACATCATTGATAAATATCGATCCACTTAGTCCTCTTGGTGCCCAATCTGGCAACATCAAGGCATATGGAGAAAGAAAAAAATTGATGATTGTTAAAACAGGTAAAAACAATTTTCTAGATTTTCAGTAAACACAAATTTTTAGAATACATTTTAGGGACTCGTCAAGAGATGGAAGAAGTTTCAAGTAGATTCTCAAAAGAATCAGGAAGCGAAGAAATCGTTATTCCTGAACGTCAATGTGAGTCTCCTCCTATTAATGATACACGATACAAAAAAATGGATGAATGCACGGATGAAGATTATGAAGAATATATACCAACAACACATCAAACAAAAATAACTGCACGAGAAATTTCGACAATTGAACAAATGGTAGCAAATAAAACAAAAACAAGTGCTGTACCTACTTTATCGGCATCAGGTAAAGACTCGTTCTTTTTATTTCAATCTTTCAATAATTTATCTACGATCAGAGTATGAAACAAAAACCTTTTTATAATGCTTTTGTCTCAATTGAAAGTTAATATGTATAAGAAAAAAGTTAATTTTAAATACCTTAATGAATATGTGTCAGCAATATGAAAAGCTGATTTTCATACTTAAAACCATAATCTTGTGGAAACCCTCTCTACTAATTGAAGGATTAAAGAAGATATCTCTTGATAAATATAGTTGTGTGATGTTATGTAATATATTACTTTACACATTTTAGGTTTTGATGATGATGGTGATGATTTTAAACGTATATTTTCATGTAGTACTCCATCATCAGCCTCAAGAACAAATAAACGTAAAAAAGATGAAGTAAACGTTAGTCCGATTTCTGCTTCATCTGATAGTGAACAAGAAGGTCTGATTTTTTTTCACTTAATATGACTATAGTAGCTGTTTTTTTATTCTTTAGATGTTGAAAATCGTTGGTCAAAAAGTAAAGAAAACTTGATGCGAAGAAATGTTGATTTAGGAAATTTGCAAAAGAAAAAGCAAAAAAAGAAAAAGCAACGAATAGATCCAATAATTGTTCAGAGTGAGCCTGTTCAATAATTTCAATGTGTTGACGAAGTTCAATTTTACTCGATTTTTTTTATTGTTTAAGATTCAAATGCTGATAATAATTATAAGTCTTTAAGCAATGAAATTGATCTTCTTAAAAAACGTTTATCAAAATTAGAAAAAGTGTATGGTGTGCTACGAAGAAACACCAGTTACGAGCAAACGGTAACTGCTATGATTAATGTGTTGCACAGATGTATCATATCCTATTACTAGAAACTACAACAGTTTTTTAATTTAAATTGTTAAAACAATTTGACATCAGCTGAAGATACTTCGGCGTGAAGATATGCATAAATGAATTCACGAAACTGAATATCATTAATAAATAGTCAACAATTGAGAGAAGTTTTTGTACATGGCTAGCTACGGTTTAATGTTTAGATAGAGGAGTTGATCTATTTGTCGATTGTAAAATCTATCAACTACATATAGTTGATAAAAATTCGAAAGAAATGAGAACATAATATTATTCAATATACTCATGAATAACTTTTGAGAAAATCTCAGTATTTTATTATTAGTAGAGGCATCTTCTCGTGATTGCTGAATGGCTGTAAGATGAGTCTAATGGCATAACAAGTATCGAGTAAACAGGTTAATACAAGAATAAAAAAGATTCCAAAAATCAAACTAATTACTTTAAAATGCAATCTATTCATTTTATATTTGTAGAATAAAATTTCAGCATCGAGTTCGCAAGCTGATATTACACAAGAAACATTAACAAAAGTAAAAGTAAGAAAACAGCATAGATGCATAATCTTATTCTAGATCTTTGATCTTTTTAAGGAAATTTTTGGTGTTGATCCAATTACATTGAAAGCTCCAATCAATCGTCCGACAAAAATTATGAGAGAATTATATAGAAATTCAGGTTACGAGCTTCTCAAATGGAAAGAATACATTGAACCGAACGAATTAGTATTAAAGGGTAAATCAGCGTTTCTTTCATCATGCGCCATCGTTGAATACAATGTTTTTGGGAAATAAAACGTTATAAGTCTTATGTTGATGATATCTGAATTACTGTTGAATAAAACATTTTTTTTTACGCGAATATGTCTACATTTTAACATTAAAATCAATAATCGTAGGATACAGTTTTACTTGCCTATTTAAAATCACTAAGTGCACTATATTTTCGTTTTGCTAGTTGTAATAAGAATAAATTTCATTATCTCATTAGCGTCATCATTATTAGTGTCTCCTTATGTTAGCCGCCACTTAACACTAATATTAAATAGTGTAACATCAACGATAAATAATGTTTTTCTTTAGAATTTATCCAGCAGAAATGCCTTATATTACCTGAAGATATTTCATATATATGGTCAACGATCTTAAATTCGATGGCACAAATGCCTTACGATGCCGTGAAGTACAAGTCGAAAATAAATTATACAATACAATCCACTACAGCTACTTGTGATTCATTAACCACAAACGATATTGTACGTCAAAATGAAACAGTAGACTAAATAAAATCTCTCTTATTAGAAAAAATAGAAAAGATTATTTAGGACAGTAAAAAAGCTTTTTCTTGATTTTATTGTCAGCATGATTTTCATATGATTTTGCAATTCATGTAAATATCCACGATTTTTCAATAATAAAAATCAATAGGTGAACTTTAATCGTTATTGCATTAATGTACTCTTTCCATAATTTGTACTAGTTATAGACAATTTTTTTTATATTGAATGCTCATACATGTATATTAATCAACATGTAATAGTCATCAGATAGGATAGTATTATAGCGAACTATCGATCTATGACATTAAAAATCTTGAGTTTTGTAAACAAAATTTAATAATCCGTGCAATGGACCACGGTGAGCAACCTAACAGGGCAAGATAGTGTTTTAAAGATCTTGAATATCTGTTACCAAGATCTTGAATGTCTTCTGTCAAGATCTTAGAAATCTGTACTCAAGATCTGGTCACAGATCTTGGTACAAGATAATCAAAATATCTTGCACGTCAATTTTCAAGATCTGTTCACTTATCTGTACCTAAGATCTTGACTAAGATCTTACTTACAAGATGTTCGACTAGGGGCGCATCTACCATCCTCTTATAGAATATTGAATCACGATAATCGATTTACGATAAGCTGTTGATTCAACCAACCGAATATTTTTTCTTTTTCTCTAGTCATAATAATGATCGATCACGATCTAAATCTACATAATATCACTAGCCTTCTTTTTACACTATATACAAATAAGTAATTGTTTACTTTAAATTTTCCAGAAATTAAATATTATCGAATCCTTTTTTTTATCTATGAAAAGAAGAATACACTTGGAAATTAAAAAAATACTTTGATCAGTTAAATTATTTGTTGATGTTGTTGTATCTTTACTAATATCATCCAGAATAAGTTGAATTATACTTTGTTTTAAGCGATTTTCAGTATTAGCTGGTAATCTTAAATCCTGAATCCAATAGAATTTGAACACAGGATCTAATTCAGCTGCCATAAAATACACTGGATCACTCAATGGATCATTTTCTTCAATATGATTTTGATTTAATCGCTTTGTTATACCAGAGAAACGTGTTTCCAGTGATAGCGGGAGTTGTTGAACAAGTTTCGTACAAAATAAAATATATTTTCTTTAATATCACGTAAATGAGATAATAAATGTACAAACGCTGGTACAGCCATACTTGCAGTAGCTATTGTTTCAGTTTGACACTTAATAGAAATTTCATAGAATGATTCTAGCAGATCAATAATTTCTTCTAAGACTATAAGATCATTATTTGAAAATTTAATTGAATTATCCATCAGTTTGGTTATAGATTCCAAATCATTTTTTCTAATAGATAAAATAGATTTTATCAGTAAATATTCACTACTTCATCTTGTAACATTCATTTTATTAATATGTTTATTAATTTCATCGAGTAAATCGACCATTTTGGACGATTTGGGGTTTGGGTGTGGGTGTGGGTGGGGTTTTTCAACTCTTACTCGCGCACACCCACACCCGTTACCAGTTACAATTCTGTCCTACAAGTTCATACACGTTCCGTTTCATCGTCTTTTTCAATCTAGAAGCGAGTGGATCGACCTCAAAGAGAAAATAGCATACTGTTGTACTTGAAGTTACTCTGAGCCTCTTGAAGGTTACTTTAAACTACTTCGAGCTACTTGAAGCTTTTATGATGCTACACAAAGCGTAGTATTACAAAGTATTTTAATTAATTTGTGTACAACAAGAGAAAAATCGGTTAGTCTCATGAAAGTGGATCACGTTAGTACATATTCAAATTAAAAATTCGGAATTGGATATCACAGGTTAACGCCAGATGGAATTCACTGATCGTTAATTATCTTCTCTCAATAAAGACATTATTGCAAAAGCATATAAAAGAGTGATTAGATCTGTGTTTGATATAAAATTAGTAAATCAACGTTTCGTTTTAAAAAAAAGCTAGGTTTTGGATAAGTTCCAAAATATTATTTTCGGAAAAGTGAATTGTCTTCTGTATGTCGAATATAAGTGGAATTAAAATGAATTCACTGAATTCAATTTTTAAAAAGTAGAGTTGGTATTTTACATTCAAAATACAATCAAATCTCATAGTTTAGAGTAATAAAAAGAATTAGTTTGCGATTTCTGAGATTTTGATAAATATTACAATAAAGTCGAAATCGATTCTATTTTTTGTGAATTGAAGAACAAGATATTATTTTGCTTGACATTCGACTAAACAATTAATAATTGTCGTCAAAGAGAGAGATTAATTGAGTTTTGAGTGATGAACAAATTAGATCTATTTTTCCAAAAATCGAACAAAATGAAGGACAAGCTCATTTCTAACAATAAATGTGTTTTATCAAGTATCTCTGTTGCATTTGTTAAATTTGATAATCATACCATTGATAAGAATGCCCATTTTTTATGCAAAAAAATATGACATGAGAATTTATCTGAATTCTATTTGTTTTTGTTCTACCTCTTGGAAGACTATTAAGTATTCGTAACATTTTGTTTCTTATCTGTAAAGGTATATCATCTAAACCGAAAAAAAGTGTCTTTTCATTCTTATTTGTTATATTTTCATTGTTTTCAATAGTGCAACTTTTATCTGATAGAAAATGCACTTGTTTTTTATTTCATTTTTGCTAATTTATCGTTATAGCCTGGTAATTATTTGTCTTCAACGGATTTTCAACGATCAGCTAAGTTTGAAATATCTAGTTAGAACTTGATATCATACTAAATACTTAAAAACAGCAAAAATGAAATTAAAAAAAAGATGCATTAATTATTATCCTTATTCAACACTCGTTACTTAAGAACTCGTAACGTATTAAAGACTTCATCTTATATGAACGGTTGTACATCAAAGGCTAGTAACTAATTAGTTGTAAATATTTAATTTAAAAGTATCAATAAGATATTTCGCTTTTTGCTCTATGTCACAGTGTTGTTAGGCGTTGTTTGCTTCTTTTGAGTAATCAAAAACAGTTTTCATTGGTGCCTGCTTTATTATCTTCTGATTTTGCCGGTTCTATTTTAGAATATCAAAAATGTCTTCGAATCCGTCTGAGCAAGAAACAATTTCAACTGATACAAACGACTTAAACATTGAAATATTGGTATCTGCTATTGGTGCGATTATTCATGACATTGATTTATCGAATTCATTGCATAACAGTAATATTATTCAACAAATTGAACAAGCATTAATCAAACATCAGGTTCTATTTTTTCGTAATCAGCATTTAACTCCAAAGCAACATCGTGATTTTGCTCGTTTATTTGGTGATTTACACACACATCCATTTTATCCTCATGTTCAGGATATACCTGAACTAATGGTTCTAGAATATGGTCCTGACAGAAAACCAAGTAATGATCATTGGCATACAGATATAACATTCACAGAAAAACCAGCACTTGGTTGTGTTTTATATGCACGTCAAATTCCATCTGTTGGTGGTGATACATTATGGTCAAGCATGTATTCGGCCTATGATGCTCTATCATTACCAATGAAAAATTTTTTAAGCACATTATCAGCTGAACATTTTTATGCAAAAAATTTTAATATGACAAATGTTTATGTGTCTGATGCTAGAGAAAAATTGGACAAGGCAAAACAAGAGTTACCACCTGTTATGCATCCGGTGATTCGAACTCATCCAATAACAAAGCGTAAATTATTGTTTGTCAATACTACTTTTACAACACGAATTCTTGGTTTGAGTGATATTGAGAGTGACATGTTATTAAATTATTTATTCAGCTTGGTAAATCAACCGGAATATACAGTTCGATGGCATTGGAAAGAAAATGATGTTGCGTTCTGGGATAATAGATCAACTCAACATTATGCTATTGGAGACTATTGGCCTAATTGTCGACGCATGGAAAGAGCAACAATTATTGGTGATAGACCCGTTTAAGTATTGAATAACAATCGACATTTTAATTATCAGTAGCATACAAAATTTTAAACATTTACTAATAAAATTTACAATTTGTTTTCGACATTTGTAGATTACTTACTTATGTGGCGTTTAATACCGGAAGGTTGCACATATAAGTTCATAAACTAAGAGAAGTGAGTGAATACAAACAAGTACTACATCCTATTCATTCTCTACTGCTACTTTTCTGATAAATCCCAGCAGAAAAACATTTCATCAATCCACGAAAACATATTTATCCCCTCATCCCACAACAACTCCTTCTAATTAGATTAGAGGGTGTGAGTGTGGATGTGGATGTAGGTATAGAAGTCGAATTCACCCTCACCCCAATTCCCCTCTCACACCCACACCCCGACCACCCTCACCCGCACCCACACCCTCACCCTAAGTGAACGTAATTGTATCATTCGTAGTCTGTCTCTCATTTATAATTAACTATGTGCTCCTGTTTTTTGAAAAATGTTGCAATATGTTTGGCACGCAAGTGGGTATATAGATAAGCATCCAGGTTCTTTTCTATCTGTCAAACAAGTGTGCTTTAGATTTCATAATGTTTCAGGCAGTGGTGGCTGTTGTGAATTGTTTCCCTTTATTTGTTGCAGTTGGTGTAGAAGCAATTTCTGTTTCCAACATTGCTTTTCTGATTAGCATTTTCATCATAGTCTATATAGTTTAGCTTAAAGTAATTGTTTTGGAACATATACAATAACCCTTTTTTATCTTTTTTTTCTTTCAGTACGTAATGCTACCGGTACATGTTGTTAACATTAGGACAGAAGTGCAAATAAATATACTATTGTGAAAGACTACAAATATCTTACAATTCTAGAAAATACTACATACAATGACACATAGAACGGCATTAATATTGTCTAAAATTGATAATTGAATCTTTTCAATGTTTTTTTAGCTCAAACTTTCACATTATGTTCCACATGAGTACAACTATATATGAGAAATATCTCAATTCGTTTCAGTGAGTATTGGTTGACATATTACTTTTTGCTGATACGATAACTCTTATAGTTGTAATAATAAAATGCTCTAACGACATAGAAACAAGCTAGTAACTCGAATTGTTTTTACCTTAAACACAGCTCACTATGGGCTACAAGATGCACGAAATCCCGACTGAAAAGCGCTCCGGCACCTTGGAATGTTCCCTTGTAATACATGCAAAACCAGGACTTAATACAAAGAGTGATGTGGATGTGGATGGCGGTGAATGATAACTATTCTCTCATACCAAAACACCCACAATCACATCGACACTCACACCGACACCCATCATCCTTCACTGCCCAAGCATTTTTTTCAACGCCAACGTTCCTTCACATTTTACATGATATTGTTTGCTCTGCTTTAGTTTCGAATGACACATGAGTTAGTCAATGATTGTGCAATTACAAAGACATGACTTGCACCTTTTAAGTCGACTCGAAGCATCAACATTTTCTACTATCCGTTTGAAGTAAATGGCATTTATCTTACATCCGACATATGCAGAGCAGCAACATGATATTGAATCGATTCTATCAAAATTATCGATTGAAACTATCAATCAAGTTCTCAAACCATTAGCTCTACGTTGTTTGAAATTTGAAAGATTGGAAACATCGGGTTGTGTTAATTTTCTCTATAATCTACAATCGCAACCAATATTACAATCTAATTCAACATCTGACAAGGAACTTATACTAAAAATATCGAATCCACATCGCTATTGGAGATATTATCGAACACAAAATGAAGTTTATACTATGCAATATTTGTATGAACAAACAACTATTCCTCTACCGAAAATATTGGCCTATTCATGCGATTTTCATACGAGTATTTTAGAATGTGAATTTATCCTAATGGAAAAAATTCAAGGCAATACACTTGAACATGTCATTGATCAGATGTCCGATGATAGTTTGATGAAAACTGCAACGGAAATGGTCAACTATGTTAAGCAATTGCGTGAAATCAATCTGCCACAAATGAATCAGATCGGATCGTTTTGTAATAAAATGCTGCATCTGAGTGGATACGTTCTTGATGGTCCTACACTCGGTCCATTTCATACGCCGAAAGAATTCATTATAGCACATTTAAAATGGTCTATTCAATCTATCGAAATTGATTCACAATTGCTTGAAATTGCAAAACATTTGCTATCACCTCTACAGGAAATCATCAAACGCCTCGAAAATGGCGCGTATCTATCGAATATAAAGTATTCATTTCATATGACTCATACAGATTTGAATACATCGAATATTATTGTCGATCAAATAACTGGTAAAATTTTGGCTATTATTGATTGGGAAAGTTGTGCTATGACGTTTGAGGAAAGTGATATGAAATTTTATGAACATTGGTTGGATAATGATGAACGAAAAGAAAAACTCAAATCATTACTGCCATTGAATTGGCTAAATGAGAGTTCGAATGATATCAGTTATATCAAACCATATTTAGATGTGATGTATTCAGCTATGTGGGCAACATTCTACAGTTCTACGTGGTTTCAATCTGAACAACAAGTACTTAAACATATGAAACATTTTGTACAAGAGACTGAAAAAGCTATTGCTGAATTGAACAAAGTTTCATCATAATCGAAAAATAGCGAATAAAAAAAAGTACCAATATGCAAGCAGTAGTATCAAGTTCAATCAATAATAATTTATTCTAGAGATAATTTCCTGTTAAAGTGGTGGATTCAGAATGTTGATAGTTCCAGGTCGAATTCAGATCAAACCATCGAAAAAGTTTTCTAAAAGTCTAACACGTAAGATTGGTATCATTAGAAAGAGCGCAAAAAACTGAGTATTACCCTAGAATATGAGCGCCGAGTATAGTGTAGTCCCAAGCAAAACTTTTTAAAACAAGATTCACTGCAAGAAGAAATTTGTTCATTCTTTCTTCAGTTTTTTCTTTCGTTCTGTGGTACGCGTATACACATGCATACATATATATATATGTACGACAGAACGAAAAGAAAAACTATCTGCATATATGTTGAGAAGAGTGTATAACATTTTTCAAGTTGAAAACTCATGAGTAAAAAATTACTTAAAGATTTAATTAGATAATAAAAATTTTATCAATTCTAAAATTAGAATAAGTTTTGAAATTCAACAATTTCTCAGCAATCGAATCATTCTCTATTATCTGAAACGTTTTTTTGCTTAATTCATATTCAAAAAACTTGTTTTTATTTATTTCTTTCTCTTGAAAATCGCATAAGTGTATGACACTTAATTCAATCAGGTAGAAGGAGCTTCATTTTTTCAAGCTGAATTCATCCGTTTACTGTCCGCCATATATCCATTGAATTTGATCAAAAAAGATTATGCTCCTAGTGAATAAAAATAGCATATTCGGATTCAGCGTGGTCAACTACCCCCGTCCACTAAATTTTTGTTA
>CAJNSZ010000157.1:0-48904 GCA_905329745.1 Rotaria sp. Silwood2 | reverse complement strand
AAAAAAACTTTTCGAATTTCATTCAGAAATGACAATGTTATGGTTAAAAAATTAAACACTGTAAAATAGCTTAAAATGTAAGGAAAAATCGATTCATATATCTCAGAATGGCTATTTTTTGAAGAAATGTGACATAGTAACTTTGGTAGAGGAAAGTTTGCTCTACAAAACCCTATAGACGGTTTCTCAGATACGGACGAATAGAATGAATAAATCACGATTGAACATTGTATACGATATTTTTATCAAAAAAAATCTGACATCTTCCGTTTTTATGATAAATATTTTGATCATAACATCGTCATATCTCAATGAAATTCAAAAAAAAATTTTATCAAAAGGATCAGCGAAAAAAGCTCTACAAAGTCTTATACGGAAAAGAATTTTTGGATATTTTCTGACTTTTTGGTTGGCTACGCATGGAAGTACCCTGCGAAATCGACTACCAAAATTTATGTATTGAGTTTTGTCGATGTATTTTACTACTAGTTATAGCTAGAGAACTGAAACTTTTAGCAATAAAAGATCTAGATCAGATGTATATGTGATAAAAATTTCAGTCTTCTACGTCGAGTAAAACTATGAAAAATACGAATAAAAAATTATCCTCAGTTATTATGGGACACCCTTTATTTAGCAGCTGTTAAAAATTTTTCTTTACTCAATTTCGATGGAGGGTGTGTGGGTTCCTTGTTTTAATTCACACCCACATCATAACATAGAAACTCTATCTTCTAGTTAATTTTTATTACTGGTATTTTAATGATGAAAACTGCAATAGAAAAGAAGTCGATCAACTCACCTTCTCTTGAAAAACAAACAATTTTACAGCTGAAAAATTTCCTTGATTTCTTTTTTCTATGAAAAGAAAAGATTGTTTTTATCGATCAATACTTCCAGGCATTGCTTGCCGTACTTCTGTTTACTATGGTGTCGTATAATAGCTTTCACTTCATTCAATACTAGCTTATTTTTTGTGGAACTCACGTCTGTTTTCGAAGAAAATAGTGAGTGTAAGTTTTCAGTTCGAGGTTGGCGGCTCCCCCCACCCCATTACAGACACATAGCAACGGAAAAGAGAACATTACAGACATACCCCCCATTACAGACCATAGCAACTCCAGAAAAAAAAGTAAAAATTTTATTCGAAGTATAGAAATAAAGATGGCAGCATTTGCTGACAATCGATTATCATTAGAAAACAACCATCGTCTTTTAAAGAATTTAAACACTGTATTTTGTCATTAGTATAATAAATTAAAGAAGATATATGAGTTCCACATTTCAGCCCCAAAGGGGTTGTGCTGACAAGCTTTTTGAGGGTGTTTCGGATCAGCTTGCCCTAGCAGATGCGAGATAAATCTTTAGACTATAATNAAATGCATATAAAGTTCTGTATTTAAAATCTCATAAAACAACTTTTGATGGGAGTCAATTAGCTGCAGTAAAATTACTCTATGCTTGGCGTGATAAAATAGCTCGAGAAGAAGATGAATCAGCGAGGTATGCTAATACAAATAATCTTAATTGAACAAAAAGAAAACAAAATCTAATTTCTTTTTTATAGTTATGTTTTACCAGATTTAATGCTAATTCATATAGCTGAATTAATGCCTAAGTAAATTTTTCTTTTATGATTTTGTTCTTATAATTATTGTGATTTTTCTTTTGAAGAGATATTCAAGGTATTCGAGCAAGTTGTAAACTAGTTCCAGAATTAGTTGAAAAAAACCTCGAAGAAATTCATCGATTATTAATACAAGCTATTGAAAAACCATTATCGGTAATAATATATTTGCTGTTCTTTGTAAATAACTTTAATTATCGATTCTTTGTAGGAATTAAATGATGGAGAATCAAACTTAGATGAATCATTACAAAATAAGCGTTCTATTTCATCATCGGATACAAATATTCCAATAGACTTATCGTTAAATAATGATAGTAAACGAGCAAAGCTCGTTTCAGAAAAATAAAAAAATTTTTCTCAGTAGTAATAAAGCGTCTTTTTTTCCTATATATAAATGTAACTTCGTAATGATCATTGAATAAATATAATCAAAAGAATTGGTTTGTTTAATCTCAATAAATGATGAATGTCAAAAACAAGAAACATATTAAACAATATCTATATATATTCAAAATACTATCAAGACATATTTCATCATAATTAGTATACGAAAATTAATTTAGATTAACTCTGGATATACTACATTATCTAATAGTACGCATGTCAAGCTACAAACAATTTTTGACAAAACAATATGTTAGATTTGAAAGATAGATAAAAAATATAATTTAGATTTATTATCAGTAGTTGGAAAAAAGACCATTAAGTCGAATAACGTCGTCTAGTTCTCAATAGCATTATTAACATACAACATGAATATTATTATTTCTGAGATATAATGAGTACATTTTATAAAAGACATGATATACGTAGCTATTTCTAATCGATTGTTTTAGTTGATTTTATCAAATAGGTGACTAAGTAAAATTCCGGTTTGCATTTTTTTTCCTATATTATCAATAATAAATTCATCTTCTGTCATATTTTTTTTTTTCGATGAAGGTAATCGATGTTCAAAAGTACTTTCACTCGAGAATTATTACATACTAAGTCTTTCATATTGCCTTATGCTTCTTTTTTTTTCCATCATGATCATTAGCAAAAATATACATAATTTGGTCTATATTTAATTGTGATTTGTTATACTATATGATTTATAAATTAATCTCGTATGAAAAAAAATATTTGCCATATTAATTAGAGTAAACACGCACATAGGGAATCATACTGTATATTCTTATGTCACGAAAGATTCGCTTGATAAGAAAATTAATGAAAATGAAGGTAAAAAAACAAATATGATGCTTAGTACTTTTTTTTGGTACAGATAACCAATTATCTTAATCTCTTGTCTTTCAGTCTTTTATTTTTTTATTTTTTGTTTCTCTTATTATTATTATTATCATCGTACTACTATGACTTACTTTATCTTCATCAGTATCGTTTTTGCAAGATCAATATAATTTGTTGGTCTATATCTCAAATCTCGACATTCAAGGTTATAGTCAGTGGTATACTAAACGATAACAAGAATAGGTATTAATCATATTCCTACAGTCTTTGATCAGCTTGAAGTACGAAAGTACTAAGGTTTCATCAATATAATAACAAAAATTGGAGAGTATTTTGGTGATTATTTGTTCTTTCTCTATACTCTATGGAACATGCTTAGAAGAAAACAACACATAAAACAAGATAAAGTAAGAATTTTTCTTAAAGATTATTCATTAAATATAATGAAATAAAAAACAAAACGATAGAAGATTCAATGTTTTCCTATATAAAAACAATAAACCTCTAACAAATATCTACAATTATATTTCTTCGTCAATTATCAAACATAGTTTTTACTTATCTTTTCATTTGAAACATCTTCGCATGTCTATATGCATTTTAATCAACGTCATGTTTTTTCCTTCATTAGTTTACCAGCTGTTACCGAATAAAAATGTTTCATTATAACACTGAAGGGTACCTGGGGAAATCGACATTGTAAATTTTTTTTTTTTGAGAAATTTATTTTATTGAGCTAATTTTAAGAGTTTTTATTTTCTCTTATAAGTCTCTAATCTTTTATTTTCCTATTAGTTGATGATAACAGTTCATCATTCATAAAACTAATGACCATCGATCTCTCTCTCATTTTCTCTCTGTCTCTGTCTCTGTCTCCCTCTCTCTCTCTCTCTCTCTCTTTATTTATATATTTGTTGTTCGTGCGTCATCATGGTTTATTTCATATCTGAGTGCTCACGCGCAAATGCTTTTCAATTTGCTTTTGGCATTATTACTTTACACTTGCTCATTCTCATTTTTTCTTCAAATATAAACAAGGGAACAAAAGACTAATATCGATATTGGAATGACATATGATCATTTAGAAAAAAAAGAGAGAATACATGGGGATTTTTATTATTCTTCATCTATAATAAACTAAAGTAAAAAAAAAACAGCTTCTCAAAGAATGCCAAAGAATAGAAAAAAAAGGAAAAAAAACATCTTCGCGTTTTTTTCTCTTTGTTTCCCGTGAAATGATACGAACGTATGGCGATAGTTGTGATTGGCTGCTAGTAAAGCAATTTCAGGAAGTTTGAACAATTTCGTATTGATATTATTTTCTTTTTTTATGCCCTTATTTTTTTGACAACAACTATATCTCGTTTTATTAGCACATGAACTATGTCTACAAAACACAATGGTTTGCTGAATAATGGTTATTGAAAATACAAATGATAGTTAATGTCATCAACTAGTCTCAAATCTTATTATAAATCGTCCTATTCAAAATATAATTGTAACATTTTCTAATTTACTGGCTTGTCTCTATGGTTCGGAGCTCTAATGGAATGAATATGTATTTTCATCATCGTAGTTCATTTTATTCAATTGTCAGTTTTTCTTCTCGCTATATTCAATCAATTTCATATTACTTTCTATTTTGTAAGTATTCATCGATTTTTTTTTTCGTTAAGCTAGATTTGCATTTAATAGACAAGCAGATTAGAGTAATGTCACAATTGTTCGTACAAGAAACTTAAATCCTCTATTCAGTATTATTTCTTCTTACAAAAAATTGCCTTGTTTTTCTCTAGGTTTTCTCTAATTTTTTTACTATATCGATCATATCAATCTATTATACAAATGTATGGATTCTACTTTAATGTCAATCGTTAATAAATCAAGTACTCCTGGACGGTCCCATTCACCATCAAGATCATTGATTGAAAAAATTAATAATGATTCTCAAGAACGTGTTGCTTTTTTTCAACAAATTCAAATAAAACCACGTTATCATCATCAACAATACAGTTTAAAAAAACCAAATATTAATATTACAAATATTTCATCAACATCTACTCCATTAAACAATCGAACACCAGTAAATATATTACAACTTAAGCAACAACGTTTAATAGCAGCAGCTGATAGAAAAAAACGTATTATTACACGTATTATAAGTATTGTTGGACTTCTAATAATTCTTTTATGTGCTGGAATTGTTACACTTACACTTAAAATGGCACCAAAAATTGATGAACTTGTACGTACAAGATCAGGTAAACATAATATATTGTATCATATGCCTCGAATGAGTACACCACCATTAACAACAACAACAACCACAACAACAATTGCATCAAATAATTTTACAATAAATAGTACTTCAATATTTAAATTTCCATTTCGTTCTTGACGAAGATCATTGATGTAATTCAATTGTGCTTTCTTATAATCAACTATGCACTTCTATTATCAACAATATATAAATATATATACGTACAAACTGTATACATATTCGATATGTCATCATCATTATCATCATATAATTTGTATCTATGATCAATCCTCATACTGATATATTCGGATAAAACAAAAGAATAAAATATTAAATGTTTATTAATAAACATACCTCTATTGGATACATGTACTTGCCAACATTGATTAGATGAATTGGATATTTCGATATCTAAGATGTTATTAATTGTCAGAGTAAAAAATAAATATATTTCATCAAATTTGTTTTACTTAAATTACTTTTTTTTTTTTCTTCTCTTTTGTGCGTTTATGACAATACAAGGAATATGATATGTTAATTATTTATTTTCAATAAATTTTAAGGATAATAGGAATTGAAATTTATGTAATGAAAAAGAGAGACTCTTTTACAAATGAAATGCACTCAAGCTTACATCATTGAAATGTTAATAATTTATCTACTATGCTTTTATTTATGTCATTAACGTGCCTAGAATACTAAACAATTCATTAATACTTAATAGCTTTTTTTTTTTTGACATTTGAAATTTAAATTATTATGCTTAATTCATTACAATTTTTATGTCTAACAAAAAGATAGAAAATAAAAAAAAATGGAATATAATTAATCAATAGTAATCATTGTCGATTTAATTTTCATCACATACTGACCCTTTTCTCCCGAATAAAAGATTTATAATAAAATATTTGAAATATTCAATTGTTCTATTTTTGTTCAATGATTAATATTTCCAAATGCTAAATTTCACAACAATGATTAGATTCGATCAGAAATAGAAATTTTTTTCCATGAATTATTTAGTGTAACCAGAAAAAATTTCTACGACGATTTTAGTCTGTAGAAAGAGCGGAAGCCCTTATGATTATATTTTTTAGTAGGAATTCAAAATCTCTTTTCAAGCGTGAAACTCATACCTTGCAACGAAAAGCTCAAAAAACTTTTAGAAATCGCCAAAGGTCATGTTAGCCCTCATCTTATTACATGAGTATCATGGAGTATAATATATTTCTTCGATCGATTGATTTCATCAGTCATATATTGAAATGCAACAACAACTATTTAATTATTAACCGTGTTCGTGTTAACTTAGTGCAATTGAATATTCAATGATTCTTTCAACCGTGAAATTGTTTCGAAAACATCGATAATATTAACATAGTAATTTTCGCATACAGTAACTTATCTAATATCAATTCTGATCGAATTATTCATTAATATACAATTTACAAATATCAATAGTTATGAGATTAACACGTCATGCAAAAATGTTTTGCATTAATATCAAATTCTGTTAGACAATATTACTAACTTCAAAATCAATCAAATTTTTTATTGTTGAAAAGAGCAATGTCTAAATGACAAATTTTATTGAATATATATTTATATGAAGAATGAATCTAAGAAAAGCTAAAAAAGAAATTCTTGCAACATCATCATCAAGCAAGATCATATTCTAATTTATGTGATTTTTATTATAAGCGGAAAAAAGAACGTATACTGATAATGTTTATAGCATCAATAGTGTTCTATTTAATAAAAAAAAAAAAAAGAAAACTTGATCGATTTACAAGTTGACTGTCACGTCTAGAAGAGTATCATATGTCTGTAAAACAAAATTTTCTATATTTTGCTTAACTCGATATATATATACGATAGTAAATCTAAATACTATTTCATATATAATTATTTTGGAAAGGAAGGATTGAACATAAGAATATTTACTATCTAGCAGTGTATGAAATGAAAGAATAATAAGAGCAGTATTCATCCAAAAAAAAAAAGTTTTTATATATATTGATGAGTAAAACACAAATCAAATTTAATATTATAGTTTATCAAAATATGGAAGAAGTGTATTAGATAATCTTTCTAATATCAATGTATTCTATATAAACATAGTCATTTTTTATTTTCATCATATCTTCCTAATTTAATCATGTATCCTTGATAGTTGATGAGATTTTCATCAATTGCCATCAATTTTTTATATATTTTTCCAACTCAATCTTCATCTAATATATATATATAAAACATTGCTACTATAAAAACCGCTACCAGAAATCAAATGATCTTTCCTAATTATTTAATCTATTTTTCCTAATTCTTTTCAATAAACACTCAAATTACTTGAGATGGCTTTTTTCATTGTTCCAATGTAGCAGACAAACAACTTCTAGAACTTTAATCATATTGTAACGGAATCTTATAACAATCTTTCCACGTTCCTATATCGAAAAATCATATAAAAATAATTATTCCGATCATTAATAAATACAATTAGTTTTTTTTTTTTCTGAATTGATTCACCGTTTTCATATACAAACATACATACACATAGACATATGTACATGATCTGACCGAGATGACAACATATACCGTAATATATTAATCATCAACCGGGATACACAATAAGCACACAGACAATTTCAAATACAAAAAGAAAAACGAGGAAATTAAACAACAAAAATTATGAATTAACAAGATAGGAATACATCGGATTGTGTAGAAGATGTTGACAAAAAAGTATTTGCATCGTTTCAGCTCTAATCGAATAAAGACTCGAAAGAAAAAGTAGAAGTTTTGAATAAATTGATGCGACACTTATTGTTATATTATTATTAATACTCATTACAGATGATTGTTGATGAATTAATGATTGTTTCAGACTTGTTAATTGTTTAACATAAAGTTGTTGTATATTTGTATTATCATTAAACACTAAAAGAACAAAAAACAAAATATCTTTCTTGTTTTTGCACTTAATAAATGAATAAATATTTTAAAATATGTACCTTCTTTCATACTTTTAATAACAATAATACGACGTATATGATCAAAAATATTTGAATTAATATTAAAACGTGAACCTTTTTGTAAAATTGAACATAATTTATATGCATCTTCTTCTGGTATACATGCATGTTGATGTATTGAATATAAATCTTGATCACTTGTTGTTAATGATAATGAATGTGTACAAAGAAGAAATTGTAAATTAACAAAACGTTGTTCAATAAAATATGTTAATAATAATTGTGACCAACATCGTCGATGATATATTGATGTTGATATTGAATCAATTAAACATGTACTTGCTTGTAACCAATTTGTTATTTGTGTTTGTAATTCATAGATAAAAGATGATGGTAAATAAAGACGACGTAATCGAATTGACGAAATAAATCTATTATTTCGATGTTGATCATTTTGTTTCGACATGTCGCTATCAGATATAGAATGTCTTAATGACGAATGACTATGAAGTAAATTTAATTTTAATTCAGTTAAGCGATTTGATTGTCGTAATATTGTACATAAATGATTTTGTCTTGGTAAAATATTATCAGGTGTATAATGATTTTCAATATCACTTCCATCATCATCATCATTATCACCATCACCATCACTATTATCTAATTCTTCATTATTTTTATTGGAAGTAAAAAATTTTTCTACTAATATAGATGGTGTATTAGTGATATATGTGTTTTCATTATCTTCATCTTCATCACTTGAAGAATTTTTTTCATTATCATTTTCACCAGAATCATTTGTTAAATTCATCGATCTATTGTCAAATGAACGTAAATAAATATTTATATACCTATTTAGAAATCTAGAGATTGATTTACAGTAAAAAGAAACAAACGATTATAAATAACACTGTAATATAATTAAAGTGCTTGATATTTGGTCAACATAGATTGTATTCGTCAAATTGCCGCAATATTGTCATTGAGTTATGCATCTGAAAGTCACAAAAACTATTAACAACTATAGTTTATGCCTATTTGTCTCGTTCTCTCTATCCATCTTTTTCTTCGTTATATACAAACACACGCCGTAAGCAGCAACAACAACAGCATCAGCAGAGAGCTGCCTGAAGGCGAAAGAAGAGAATCAGAAAATAAGGTTCTTTTGCTTTCTTTCTCGTTCGGTCGATGCCCATGAAGGAATAGGACTGAGAAAGAAAGAGAGAATAGAGGAGGAGGAAAGAAGGACATGTGAAAAATAAGTTTTGATGACCTTGAATACTAGAAACAAAGATGACGAGGAGTGCTAAATGAAAGGTTCACACTATCATATAAATTCTATCGAAACATTATGATGACCTTGAAACAATATGATCATCGCTTAAGAAGGCTTCATATATTGCACTTATACTAGTATTTGATAAACTGGCATAGTTTAATATGATCTTACAATCATCTATATAAAATCATCATTTATATTTTGCTCACCTTTACCAAAAAAAAAAGTCACTTCGAATGATCGTATACAGCTGCTGTGATTTTTTTGTACAATCATACATAAATAACGCATAAATAATCCAAACATTGTCCAAAGTATTCTAATAAATAAATGACCTTAGACGAAATAGGTTGCATGTTGAGAGCTAAGCAAAAGCAACAAATTCTCGTCTTCTCTTTCTCTGTCTGTCTCTCTCCCTCTCTCTCTCTCTCTCCTTCTCTGTGAAGCAAGCCTTCATGTCATTTTTTTGTTTTCCGTTTACTCTTGTTTTCCGTTCTCTCTTCTCGGTGAAGGTGAAGTCGTGTTTTTGCTTTGCAATCGCGTACACGAACGCGTTTACATAACTCTATTACTTGTTGACGACAAAACCTTCAAAAACATCCGTTGTTATTGTCAGTTCGTGTTTTTCAGTACGAACAAATGCGTGGGTCATTTTAGTTTAGAGTTTATCTTTCGATATGAAAACTAGACTAAATATAGAAACAAAAGAATTGTTGTTGTTGTTGTTGTCAATCGTATCGTGTAATGTTGCTATTTAGACCTTGGATAAGAAGAAAAAAAAACGAGACCAAGAACAAAAATATGATGCCTTTACATATTAAAGAACGATCGAAAAAACCTTGTACACATACAATGCCATTGAAAAGACAAGTAGTGAAGAAGGAGACAATGTCAAGTTTATCAAGGAGAATATTCGACGTATAGTAGGTCCTCATGTCTTTTTGTCTTTATTATGATTTTTTATATGAAGACAATTGTCCTTATATAATAAATAGAAATATTTTATTTTCAATAGTTCTATAAAAATCATACTTATTAAAAGAATTATACATCAGTTTTTTGTCTTTATATTATTGTCTAGATAATATTAGAAAAACGTATTCTTATGAGAAAGTTTATTGAAAAACAAATGAGTGATAGATAATTATAATGTTATGTTTCTTTTTTTTTTTTGTTTTTACATCAACAATAGACTAAGTTTTTATCCCGATGAGAAAAACCTTGAGAGATTAATAATCTCAAGATAGTATTATTATTTTCTATTATTAAAAGCATCAATAATACTATTAAAGCTTATTATTTATGATCAATTCATTAATGTTAACGTATAAACATATTCTAGATTTTCTTTTGTCTTTCATAATAATCAAATTTTGATTTAGAAATCTTAGAAAAAAAAATTGATCTATACCTTTAGTTCACCTTATTAGAAAGTTTTTCACTGTATAAACAATGGCGATAGATGTATTTATTTGGAAACAGAAATTTTCTATGATTCCTTTATATCTGAAGGCTATGACAAGGTTTATTCATTAGTTATCGATCAATGTACTAGTCATGCGAAGGTTGAAAAAATCTAGCAAGAAAGATAGATAGTTAGATAGTTAGATAGATAGACAGACAGACAGACAAGGATAAAACGAAAGGAATAAATAAATCTTTGCAACCTTCTTCTCGTTGACTAATATACAGGTTGAGAGTAATGTAATTATCATGCCATTGGCATGTCCTTCGATTACATATTTCTTTCTTGTGTTGTATGAATGTTATTAAGATTCTTTTTTGATGAGAAATTCATGATCATATTTTACGTCATAAAATAACTTTTACTTTTTATATGTATATTATAGATTTCAATGGATTGATTCAAATTATTGTTTGTTTAAAAATAAAATATTTTTGATGGTATTATGTCTAAAATGCATGAGTTATCAATGAAGAATTTTCAATATTAGAAATGATAAAACAAACGATATTGATCTATGGAAATATAATGCAACAAGTTTAGAATATAGTTAATTATTACAATTGAAAACTTTTTCAAGAAAATAGACTATCTCAAATATTGAAATGTAAAATACAATCTATTTAATAATATTTTTTTTTGTACTATGAATTCAATCTTGATATTGAAGCTAAGATAATACTACAAAAGGTTTGAAGTTTTATTTTGTCCTAGTTATATTCTATTTCTATTCGTTTAAAAACAGACTTTCATCATAACTTTAACGAGTAGAATAAATAAATTATTCATAAACAAGTATTCTATCTCTCCAAATAAATAAATCTTCATTGATTATAAAATATGAAAGAACAGTGAAGATGGAAAATATTTTACTATTTAAATTTAAATAAGTTCTAACATAATATTAATTCTCCTAACATGAAATTCTTTGTCATTATTATAATTAATCATATTTTAAATCTCTATCAATTCATTGAATTGATTTCTATCATCTAGTTTCTTTCATATGAACAAGACCTTATAGTCTATTGTTTTCAGTCTATGATAACTATGTCACAATCTCAGGTTATCTAAATAATTTAATAGTGATAGTATGAGAATCAAAAATTCAAAATTTTGTCTACATAATACTTAAACACTTAACAATATTGAAATATTTTCTCAACAAATACTACTTCATAGGATAGTATCTCAATTGTGTTGAAATCTCGTTATAGATCGCAGCAAAGCAGATAGAGTTGCTTACTGTCCAGCTCACAAACGATATATAGATCTGTTTTCATATGAAAAGAACTTCTTACTGAATACAGTATACACGAGAAGAGCTAGTAAGTCATTTTTGTTTAACTCAATACTTCAGTTTTATTGAATAGGGAACTATCCAAATGAGAATAAGCGAAAATTCCGTACTTCAAAGATATGCTAAAGCTTTTATCTAGAACATTTTGGCTTTTTTGAAGTCTTCTATCAATATGTGTCATGTGTATATTAGTTTGAATTCTTTTTATATCAATTTTTCGGACAATAAAAGTCATACACTTCATTGTACTTTATTGATATTGAAATCTTGAAGTACGATGAACTATATGACTTTAACTGTCCGACAGATTTGTATAAAATGAACTGAAACTAATATCCACGTGACTCACGTTGATATAAGACTTGAAAAACGTGAAACTTTGACATATCCTTCGAGTACGGTGAAGTATGAAATTTTTACTGTTTCTCTCTTAAAGCCGTTACACCGGCAAATTTATGATTAAAAAGTGATGTATTGAAACGTCTGCCTGCAGATCTATTATACTAACCATCATGTTTCTGAAAATTCTATTCAATAATGATTCAATGAACCGTTTGGTTAAATAAAAGATTGAAAGAAAATTGGAAAACAATCAAAATACATTGAGTTTCGTTTTTTGTTTTGATTGACTATTGGAGGCAGTCCAATAATGTTGTTGAAATCTCTCTTGTGACATTCTCTAGTATTATTCCTTTACTCTAATTTTGTGTCGACAGAAAAATATTTTATCCTATGCGTCTGTAGATAACGATATTTTTCTTCGTGTCGACAAAAAAATATTCAAATAATTAGAGTACATATTTAGTAAATTTTCCGTTTTAGTACAAAATATTCTTAAGTCAGAGATAATTTCAAACATGTTTTCTATGAATTCCTATACTTCTTTAATAATTCATTTTTTATTTGTTCAATTCATAAATAAAAATTGTTAGCACAATTTCTATGGAACTAAAATGTAAAACATGATGTAGCTGCTGTTGCTAATCACAAAAGATTGCTTTATTCTATCTATTTTAGAGCATATTTCTTCATCATCCGTTTATTTAATTCTACAGAAATACAATAAGAAAGTATATATAGTTCATACATTACAACAAGAAGTTATTAATAAACGGTCTTTAGTCGCATATCAACAACATCTGTCATGATCTATGTGTAGGTAGAGGGGACAAATTTTCACCTCTATATTTCAACACTTCTTTTAGATCGTATTTTACAAAAGCAGATATTTTAAATTGTTTGATTCTTAAAATAAATACTTGAAAGTTGTTTATTATTTTCTATCTTAATCAAAACAAAATTCTTTGATTAATATAAATTATCAAAAGCTATTTTTATTCATAAAATTAAAAAAATAAAAAACAAAAAATGATTTTTTTCTTCTTAATTTAATGATGTTGAAGTGAGATTTCAGTTAAATTTGACTTGTGAGATGTTTGATCATTTAATGCTACTGGTCGATCATAATCATTTAATGAATGATTATAGTTTGCATTAATTTGTTTTTGTTCAAGACGACAAAAAACACATAAAATGGCTGATGATGATGTATCATTATTTTCACGTTGTAATTTGTTTGAAGAAAAATTTTTACCACATTTTGAGCACTAAATTAAAAGAAAATAATTTTTGTTTATATATTTATATATATATATAAACATAAAAAAAAACGAAAACAAATGTTTTTCTTTTTCGTAAACTTACACTGACAATTTTAGCATTTTTTAATGTTTTATTTTGTTCTATAACTTGTTTTATATTATCACAATTTTCTACATGCCATAAACGTATATCACAATCCTTTAATTGAACAAAAAAATATTTTACAAAAGCATTAACTTTAAATAATATATATATATATCTTACATTTGAAACGGATACAATCCATTTATTATCACTGGTTAAACAGACATCATTAATCCAATCACGATGTCCCTAATGAAAAAGAAAAAGAAATATTTCATTGATATATTGAAACTATTTTAATCCATTTTTACACGTAGTCCAAGCTTATGTGTCATATTATCTAAATCCCATAGTACAACTCGTAAATCATATCCTCCAGTAACAAGAAGCTTGCCATCATCCGACATGTGACATGCCGCGATCGATCCTTCGTGTAATTTTGGTAACATTAAAGGACCTTCACGTCTATAATAGAAAAAATATACATATCAATTGAACAGTTGACATGCTCAGCAGGTAGAAAAAAAGAAGGAGGAGTGTATAAAGATGAGCATCGGAAAAGGCCATCTCATTAATATGAACACCCACAGAGTTTCGAATGAATGGCAAGAGCTAATTGTCTTGTCACTTACCTAAAACCACCAACTGTAGCATCGTATAGAAGCACTGTTTTATCCCATGAACATGTTGCATATAATCGTTCAAATTTATTAAATGTACAATTTGATACAACTCCTTCATGACCTCTAGAAACAAAAAATAAACAGAATTTTTTTTTCTTTCTTAAACATGATCAGTCAATGGAATTGTGGTAAACTCATGCGATTGCATCATTATCAATTAGTTCGTATGATATATTTCTTTTTTCTATGATTGTTTTGTTGTATAAGAAATCAATCTTTCATGACATAGTATTTTCTTGTCTTGCATCATTGATTGACAAGTGAGCTAATCTATATCTATATATTATATATACCTTAATGTTATTGTGGAACGATGAGAAACAAGATCGAAAAATTTTGTTGTTTTATCTGTTGATGTTGTAATTATTCGATCATCTAACATATTAAATTGACAACTTGTTATAGTTGATTCATGTACATTAGATATTTGAGAACTCATAAGACCACTTGTTGTATCCCATATAGTAAGAACACTATCTAAATCAGTACCAGAACATAATGATTTACCATCATGAGATATATGACAATTTGTAACAATATGTTCATGAACACCTTTCCACTAATAGAAAACAAAAAAAGAAATAATAATCATAATACTATTGTAAAGAATGTATCTATATACAATTTCTTTGCCTGTTTCAATGTCAAAACAACGAACTGTCTTGTCCCAACTACATGAATATAAACTTGAAAACAAAAATAATTAATTTATTATTATATAACTTTATTATATATGTACCGAGTTGCTTCTTGATTAATTCGTACTGCTGGTATAGCTGCCATATCATGATTAAGATTATATTGATGAATTTGTTTTCCACTATGAAAATCCCATATACGAGCTGTATTGTCATTTGATCCTGTAATAAGCCAATTTTTATTTTCAATCAATTGGCATGATTTAATAGGTCCTGTATGTCCATGATACAATTTAATTTCAACCTACAATTACATGCATATATATAAATATATATTCGATTGCATAAAATCATATTATACATGATGAATACGTCAATGAAAAGGTGAATAGTATCAAATTTCATTGGATGAATTGAAAAGAAAAAAAATGAACAAAGGTAAGAAAATTCTTGATAATGACGATAATAAATCTTTTGATCAAGAAAACATAGACAACAAGACAAAAAAAAAAGAAAGCATCCGTTCGATCATAATAATAATAATGACTAGAACCTCATTACATTCAATGCTCATATCGTGATTATCAATTGAATAATAAATGCACGGCGGATTTCTTTTTTGCTCTTGTCAAGCCTCAGGATAGACATACAACACATCAGGGTAACAGTAACAAGGAAATCATCATTGTATTATATTACGTCATAGAAAGGTAAGCTTATGATAATAGGCATCATGTCGTGACCTGACTGTTGTGTTAGAAGTTCAGGGGCGGGCAGGCGATTGTCGTCGCGGATCATTCATCCTCACAACCAGTGACACCTCCCATCGAGATCAAGATTAATCATTGAGAGCGACGGGTCAGGCGATCAATCACATTGTGGAAAATTATGAAGTTTAGACATTTAGAGATTAGAATGAACAAATAAATAAAAAAAACGAAAGAAAATATAAACGAAAACCTACTTGTGCCGAACTTTCATGAACCCATTCAGCATTAGGTGCAAGTGGTTCTGTTAAATTCATGTTATGTGATTGTAACGTCATCGTTTTTATTTGTGTATGTGTATGACTTTCTTCTTCTACTAGAATCTATAGCATGTGAAAGTTACAAGTCTTTTCTTTTTTTCTTTTTTCTTCTTTTTACTTCAATCGATTGAACAAACACACATGCCGACACATTTCGTCGTCTCTGAGGTGATGATGATGACGATGAAAGAAAACAAAAAAAAAACAACAGAACAGAACAAAATAAAAATATTCTTTTTATTATATTTGATATTAAGTATTAAACGGAAATTTTTTTCAATTTCCTTTCTTTCGTTAAAACAATTTTAGTTCATTCAAGGAAACATGATCATGTTTGTAGTTAGTCGAATTATTCAACAAGAAAAAAAGAAAAGTGAATGTAACAGCGAATGAATTACCTTAATTGTAGATTTAGAAGAATAGAGAGGATATTGCTCTCTCTCTCTCTCTCTGTCTCTTTCTGTTTCTTGCTCTTGAGCTTTGTTTTCTTTCTTTCTTTTTTTTTTCTTCTTCTCCTCTTCTCTCTATGTCTCTTGACGGTTAATCGAGAACTCGAGGAATGCTCATCATTTCTTGTTCATAATTCAACTCAACGAATCCACAAAGCTTTCTTTTTTTTGCCGAATAGCACGCTATCATTAATGTCTTTAAAATAGATGATGACCAAAATTTTATAGAACTATTTATCTTTCCTATTATCAAGTAGATATTATCGAAAACAATTGTGGTGTAAAGATTACACCGCAAATAAGATTTTTATCTTCAAGTAAGTTATTTCATTTTAAGGTTTTGTATATGTTCATTTTACCATGACTGATAAATAAGCAAAGACAAGTTAATCGATGATAAATAATTGAGCTTATAAATTGAATATGACTTGTATCTTTTTTTTTTTTTCTTTTTGTATATTTCTATATATGATAGAATTCAATGCGCTGTTTCTAATTATGTAATGAATATGTGTATAAAGATACAACATTACCATATTGTACATCGATGAGAAATGTCAAATATGAAGGTCTTGTTTTTGTATGAAAGAAAATATGTTGGTTAGATTGAATCTAATGATGATCATCATCATATTAAAATGTTTGAATGCAAAAAAACAAAATCGTAAGAGTAGACAAGAAATATATACAAAGAAGAAGAAGAATAAAAAAAAAAAAAAAAGAAAAAGAGAAGTCCATTTGTGTGAGTGTTGATTGATCATGTCTTTTGCTTGACTTATGTATATGTATGAGTTGCATCATGGATGTCGTTAGAAAATTCAAGAGTATATACATACACATAAGATGAGCACGTGCAGCATAATAGATCAAACATTATACGAAACTAAATCCTAGTCTGTCGTTTTTTCTCTCCGCTCTATTAGTGCCTGATGTGATCCCGTGAGTCATTCATCATCATTTATATCGATCTAATTCTAAATTCTTAGTTTTGTCTTTGTCATCATTGTTATAACTTGAATGGTAGAAGAATAAATTATTCTATCTCTCTTTCTCAGGCGTTTTTTTTTCTTTTTTCTTTGTCTGACTTATTGAACAATCTTTTGTCTGTGTGAGCTATTGCATCTATTCTATTTATGTAATAAACCGTTCAAGTGCTTGTAGTCACTCAAAAGTTAACTTTCTCTTTTTTCTTTGTTCTCTATATTGTCTGTGCTTGTTGTCTATGAGAGAATACATGTAGCAATGAGACAGACTGAACAGTTGTTCTTTCTCTTCTATTGTTGACATATGGCAAAAGCTACATAGAATCGAATTTCGTATAAACACACATCTACGTCAATTAATTGTTTAATGATTAGAAACAAAAAAAAAAAAAGTTGCACATGCATAGTATGTGTATATTCAAATGAATCAGTCTTATTCAATAAAATTCTAATTTATTTGAATGACTTGACTATATGAAAAATTTTTGACAAAGGCGGACAAATTTGATATCAGAGTTAACATTTATCCTCTCCTATTATATGCTGTAGCTAAACAACAAATGTGATTTTAATTGAGAAGAAAATGATGAAAAATCGAAACATATATGTGTATGTAGGCGTGTGTATGTGTGGGTGTATCGAAACAAAAAGAAAAAAGAGAAAGAACAATCTAAGTGACGTCTACTACTAAAAAGTTAATCACACCCGAGACATATATGAATGTCCCAAACGATTTGTATATGTATTACTATTGCAGACGCAATGTGGCAGACGTTCATCGATAATAATGATCAACATCGCTATCAACTTGTCGTTTCGAAGATTTGCTGATTTTGTCGTTTTTTATTTGCTTCTATTACAATCATTATCGTATTGTAGTAAGTAAAATGACTTCTATAAGATGATAATCAGTGATTTTGATAAATTTTAATAGCTAATGGTACAACAACAGCAAGAACAACAATGCAAACTACATGTGGTACTGATGTTGAATTAATTTGTCCAATTCGTTCAATAAAACAGTCTGATGAAGTGGTATGTCCTTGAGATAAATAGAAAATTGAATTTATTTATTTTGTTTAATTCAATTGAAAAATTCCCTAAAGACAATAAAAAAGATTTTCATTTATTATCTAAGAAAAAATAAAGTGTCGGCAAAAAAAAAAAATCTTTTTAATGTTATAATCGAATAGAACTCATCAAATTATCTATAAAAATATTGTTTTTATAGTGAAATTTAAATTTAAAAATATGAGAAAATTCTATAAAAATTGAAATACATACATCAAATCTCTGTAGCCTCAATATTTCGAATTTTTGGAACTTTAATTTATTAAATTTTAGATTTCATGGTTTCGTCCAAATTCATCTTATAGTCGTTTGTCATTTATTACTATTGGTGATATTCTTCTACCAGAATATGCAGCAAATGGTCGTTTTAATTTAATTTCATCATCATTATCAAATTCTCGTTTAATAATAAATAATATTTTAATTGAAGATCAAGGTTATTATACATGTAAATCAAGTACAAATGGTCAACATAGTATTAAATTAATTGTTAATTGTATGTTTTTTTTTTGTTTTCGAGAAAGAAAAAAGAAAAGTAAAATTTTTTTTTCTTTTTTTGTGTTCTTTTAACTAAATTAGCTCATCCATATCTTTCTCCATCATCACCAATTCTTCTATATCCGGTCAACCGAACATTTACAATAACATGTTCACTTTTATGTGATCCATCAATCGAAATTCATAAATTAATGTGGCTTGTTAATGGACACTCACTAGAGGATGATAAACATAAATTTTTTATTGAAACAATTTCATTTAATACACAACGTTTAACAGTTTTGTTAAATACAAAAAATAATCATTTTAATCAAACGAATTATACATGTAGATATGATGGAAAAGAATCGTCAATATTAGTTAGACGACGAACTAGTAAGTGTTAATATGTTCGATGCTCTAGCCATCGGATACAAAAAGCCGGGAAAAGAATCTCGTATTTTCGGGGCGACTATCCAGTTCCGATTAGAAAATTTCATGGAGAGTACCAAAATATGGTTCAATCGGATCCGAAAATTTCAGATCCGACGAGTTCTAACTTCTCTTACTGTATTTTATAAAGTTTGTTTTTCGCTTTTTTCAATGAAGTCTACTCGAGCTAGAAGACTAACATTGTTAGAGAGTAAAATAATACCGTGCTTTTTTTTTTGGAAAATTTCTAGTGAACGACATATATATAATCAATAACATCATTATTTAAATTTTAACGCTGCTCTTCGAAAAGTTTTTCGCTGATCAATGAATCAATTAGCGTATGAAGTAATGATCTAGCTAGAATACCAAATTTTCGACATGTTATAGCTCATTTTTTTTTCGCTAGTTTAATAAAGCGATCAATTTCATCGTCGTCACATTTTGTGAAAACTAACTTTTTCAAAGTTTGTTCGATGTTTTCTATTCTTTTACTCTGATCCTATCTTATCCTAAAAGGTTATAGTAGAGTAACTCCATACGTAGTGAAGTTTATCTGCAATTTTAAAGACTGCTTTTTTTGGTCATTTTTTTTAATAATTATCCTGATAAAATTTTCATCTATGACTTATTTAAGAGTATTACCTTTTGATTTATATAAGACATCTGGATTCACGTGGACTTGTAAGATAGCTTTCTTTTTCCTATTGAAACTTAAACGATTATTCAAGACACTTTTATTAGAATTGGATTAGTAACAGGTGATCTTTGTACTAAAAAAGATCAATGCATTACAAAATTTCATATTGAAACGATAGATTAAAGCGGTAGACTGATGCCAACGGTAAAAAATAAGCTTCTTTATTGTCATTAGATTTCTTCTAATTAAAGCTTACTGGTAATCTAACATTAGACAATAGCTTAGAACAACATTTTCGTGATATATTGACTTGCGTTGAGAAAATTTACAACAAGATTCATAATCGATTCTTATCACTTAGAGTTTCGTTTCTTTTCGATTATCATAAAGTAATATTTGAGTTTTTAGAAGAATTCGATGATAAAGATGTTTATCTAGATTGTGAGCATTTAAATGGATTTCGATTAGGTGAAGGAACCATCCTATCAAGAACGTTCGTTCTCTTCTCTTTAGTACGAACTTGTCCCGTTTAAAATTTTGTTTTTCAAAATGCTTAAAAAAATGAAAAATTCTCCAGACGTTCTTATTCATTCGATATCCTTTTCTCCCCTCTGTGAAAACTTGTCAGATTTTAGCTGACATCTCTCTCCTTTCTTTTACCGAACATTCATTATGAATAATCTGTAAGTATTCATACATACTATAGATGAAAAGAAATCACATATAGAATGATATTATTTAACTGATTAACAAAAAATTCATTTCAATTCAGTTGAATTTGTTTTTTTTCTTCTTGACTTAAATTTATATATTTATTAATTCTATATTATTTTTTCTTTATTTTAGAAGAAGAATTGCATCGTTTACCACGTCAAGAAGGTTCATCATCTGCTTATTTACTTCAAGCAGCATATGATACAGGTCAAGTACAATATCGATCGTCATATAAATATCTTCTCATATTTTTATTATTATTAAAACAAATTCATTGTGCAATATAATCGTTGACTTTTGTTATTGGTTTTCTGTTTTTTTTTTGTTTTTGTTTTTTTAGTATCCTATTTTAAATAAATTTAAATTGAATTTTGTGATGATGAAAGAATATTTATTGTTGTTTTTAATATACGATTAGTAAAATCAGGATTATCATGAATATTTTCTGTTAATGTTGTTGATCGATTATTAAGAATCATTTGAAGTTTTTTAATTGTTTCATCAAGTAAAATTCTTTTTTCATTATCATTTAATGAACCAGTATCATAAGAAAGATCAATAGTATTTCTATCGGATGTATTTATATTCCAAACAAGTGTTTGACTTGATTGATATTGATGATTATTTAAAGCAATTTGTTCTTCAGATGATAAATCTAAATTAATTGTTATTTGAAATGCATGATTTGCAGGAAATTTTTGTTTTTCATTTTGTAAAATATGAAGTTCTTGTTGATGTTTTATTTTTGTACAATTCGAACAAAGTAAATGATGAGGTCGAGCTGAAAACAATGAACGACCACGACGAGCTAATGGTAAAAATGAACCAAATGAAGGATTCGATCGAAGTAAACGACAACAATCATATTCTATTTAAAATAAAATAAATCACAAATTATAATTAAATATATCAAAGTAATATTTTTGTTATGAAAAATAAAGAATAAATTCAGTTGTCTTAACCGGTAATTATAAATTATAGTTCAATATTCTATGGTTTTAAGCAAATTATCTTATAAATCCTATCAATGAGAACATAATTCACGAGAGACGATCCGGAAAAGTGCTAGTTGTCGACTAAATAAATCAAAAAACGGAGATGTGATACGAATACATTCTGAAATAGTTTTCTTTAGATCAAGATTGGGATCCGACAAACTTAAATCACTGCGATCCAAAAAACTTGGTCCTGCACATTTCTACTTTAGAACATATCTGTAGTGTTTAATAATGGCACACATTTTATGGAGAATTTCAATGTTGCTATGTATATGCTAATTTAGTTAGATCACATGTTATAGTGAAGTTTGAACGAAAAGTGGACAGATAATAATTTTGGTCGAGAAAAATAACTCATCAATACCTATGTTGTTGAAGATTGATCTTGTTTTCGACAAATACCTAGCTCAAGTTCATTATCTGATTACAAAATTTTGAACTTATATTCAGTAAATAATTAGACAACCATTACACTAGCACAATCTCTCAAGAGAGTTCTTTTTTCGTTAAGTTTTCATCGAGATATCAAATTCTCAAGGTATAGTACTGTTCTATAATTTTAGCCAAAAACCGTTTTTCTTTTTTACAATAAATACGGCACGAGCTTGTACCTGGAGAATTTAATATTTCGATGAAAACTTAACGAAAAAAGAACTCTCTTGAGAGATTGTGTTAGTATAGTGGTCCTCTAATTATTTTCAGAATATAAGTTCAAAATTTTGTAATTTAGGTAATGAACTCGAGTTAGATGTTTCTGAAAAACAAGCTGAACCTTTAACATTACAGGCATTGATAGGTCGTTTTTTCTTGTCCAAAGCTGTTTCCTATTTACTTTTCTTCTATTCCACTTGGAAATTTGTTCAGATTTCCAGGCATTCATTCTTGATTGTTTTAACAAAAATTACAAGTGTAAGCTAAAAAAATTTTATTCAACAGTAATAAAATAACTAGAACATTGTACGGCATTTATGCATTTCGATCAAATTATTATATATTAGTTTGTCATAATTTAACATCAATTTACTGAGAGAAATCAAAATTTTTCGATTATTTATTAGTATTCAATGATAGAAATTCAGTGTTGTTAATATTCAACACACAATGGCTATGAAATAGAAAAAGTATCTTATAATGAAATTAGTTTTGTATTACAGTCTATGAGTAAATAGAGATTTCATAGTCTTCTGTTATAGATCTTTTTGTCAATTACATTTTCATATATTACAATAGTAACTCATAAATGGATAAAATTTTCTTCTTGACAATGAAAGTAATGTGATGGTGTTGTGTTACATTTTAACCTTGCTGAACGTTTTCTTTTTCTACACAAATTTTATCCTTCCCCTTTTTTTTTTTTTTTTGATATCGAATGTTTGCCTTTGATTATTAAAACAATGTTGTACTATCGTTGATGTACTTGAATAGAGATAGTAGTGAAGTAATTTACCTTCTTCAAGTAATATCGTTGATGTTTCATTATCGGAAGAAATTTTTCGTTTTCGAGATGAATTTGAATTAATTTTTAATGTAAATAATGCTTGATCAACATCAGTTAATGTTAATTTTCGACATAAATCATCGAATTTTTCTGAATTCTTAATAGATAATTTCGAATTTGATATAATTAACTCATTATCATTATCTATTATATTATAAAAGATAATAAAAAAAAATCAAATAAACAATAGTCTTTAATCTTTACTGATATATGAATTGTGTTCATGGTATTCACAAGCAGATTCTTTCATGAAGCTTGTATATCCTTGTCGTTTTATTTGTTGTACAATCTGTTCTCGTCTTTTTAACTCTATTGAAGAAGTAAGGAAAGAGAAAAGTAAGGTGAATTTCTTTCTTTCTTTTTTTTTGTTGTTGTCATATGAATTTATAGCTGGCAACGGTGATATGTATTTGATTGTTCTTATGCAAACATACATTGATGTGAATGTGCGTCATTCTTTTCAAACATGAATACCCAATGTACGAAAGAGAAAGATTTTAAAATTTTGATAATATTAATTCTTTTATATTTTATGAACGAGAAAATATTATTGTCAAGGAAATTTTTTTACGAAGGAAAAAGTCAGTTATTAATTAAATTGTGAACATTAAAATATGCATATTATTTTATGAGATTTATTCTTTTTTGTGATATGAAGTCTTATGCAAGATATCTTAAATGAAATTTACTGATAATCAAAAACGAATGTTTGTATTGACGATGAATGACTAATTCTTGTGGAGTTTTATTTATTCATATTTTCGCTTTCAAAACTAATTGTTTTCAACAAAAGACGAAATTTTTTTATGCTAAAATTCAGATCGCCAAGCTGTAGGTTCACATTTTTATAGTACGAGATCCGGTTGGATATAGGCATGAGTTTTTTTCACTGATACCTGGAATACTTTGTCTATATAGTCAAATGAAGGATCAAGATTTCAGCTATTTATTACCTTATTTGAGAAAGCAGTCTATCTAAAATTGAACTGCAACCCAAACGCTATATCGGGATAAGTGGATGTCACTTATTCTGTAATCAAACTTGATGCTGAATATACACAAGATGCTAAATTAAATCTAAATATGGATCCGAGTTCGAGTTCGACAAGGTCAAATGTTTATTCTATCTGAGAGAACCTCATTTTTCTATTAATCTAATGATATTAAATAGCTGCATATATCACGATAATCAATGGTACAGTTAATTGTTCCAAATTGCTACATATGTATATATATGAAAGTAAGAAACGAAGTGATCTAGTATATGAAAAATAATGTTAATTATTCGAACAGTAAAAATGCATGCTTATGATAAAAGAAAACTATAATGATGTGTATGAGCGACTTGCAATTTTAATGTATCGTTTTGAGAAAAGAGCGAAAGAAAATTTCGATTTGTAAGATGATGAATAGTGTATTTTACTGTACTTTATGCGACAAAAAAAAGCAATCAATTTTCCTAACTACCATTATTTGGATAGTCGAGATATACGAGAATCCTTCAAAACACATGAAAATATCTCTTTACAGCTTTTCAGCATATATAATAAGTAACCATCAAAGTAGACTAGTTTTCTAAAGCTCGTTAAAATTATTTGAAATTATAGGTAAAAACAACTTTGTTTATGTACTACAATATACAAGTGAGACTCAAAGTTTGATAAATCTCAACCGCATAAATCTAATAGTTTGTTTTATACTATACGTATATTCATGATATGACGTCATCTGCGCTAAACAGTTTCTTTAGAGCACAGTATATAATCAGTTGTGAGTCATTTTGATAGTTCCTAAGATGAGAACTGAAGTAATATTTTATATATTTATTTTGGTCGTAATTATGAAATATAATATGTATTATAAAATAACGTGACTCATCAATACTAACTTTTCTCTTCTTTTTTTTTAGCAACCATACACTTTTTGATGCTGATATTTTCCGTGATGGTAGATTACAATAAATGGATACAATGATCGAAGTTTCATCTGAAATTACCAAACCGTTGGTCAGGTTTATCGTTCATCCATTGTCTGTCATTCAGCAGTATTCCAATTCGTGTTAGATGAGCTGTTCAAGCTTAGGATTATTTTTATATTTCGTAGGATAGATAACCGAATAGTAACGGTGGGTATGAAATTCAGGAAAAATTTTGAGAAAGATCGTGACATGAATGCCAATCAGTCTTATACTGCAGCAACACAGACTATTCACTGTGATTCTGTCAAATTCCAAAATTTAAGCCAAGAGAATGACCTTATGAGAAAAATATTATAAAGATCGACTAAGAAGAACTCAAGATATTCAACCCTGACATATTAGAAGGAAACAGTACAATGACATTAAAATTAACTCATATAAATAAATTCATATTTTTTATGTTTAATAGCTTTTGATATTGCTTTTAAATTGAGTGTCATCAGTGACAAGTGGAAGTGTATTCAATAATACAAATCAAATTCGCAGGATACTGAGTACGAAAAGTTGTATTCGTGTATGACGTTACACTGAATTATAGTTTTACCTTTTAGAAAAGCAACAAGTATTGCATTCTATCAATAATCTAGAAATGATATTCAGTATAACAAAGGTTAGAATTGCTATGTTGCAAGATACAGTAGCTACCAAAATTATTTAAAAAGATTTATTTTCAATCTTTGTTTCTGCTTCTTCAAACGTTAAAAAGAATCCAACTAGTATTTCGAATAGAGAAAATCATTTACAACCAGGGTATTTGAAAAAAATGATTAGCAAGTTATTTAAGACGAGGTCCTTAATAAAACCTAGCATCATTTTTCATTACCTAGAATGTGAAACTATCATTTTGTTCAAACTAAGTAGAATGATAGAATACATCATTCTCAACAAAATGAGATATCGTCGAGTATTTTTTTGGTTTTTATGTCAAACGAATGCTCTCACTGGCAAACTAACTAATTTAAAATACGAGTTGTACATAATGTGCACAGATCAAAATATTCGAATTTTAAGGTATTTACATTTTCTATGTCATGTGCCCACATTTCAAAATATCAGCATCATTTATTTTTCTTTCTTCGTCATGATTGAATAGACCTCAGCAAGTTGCATAAGAAAAAAGTCAATATCACACATATTCAAAAGCAATTTTACTAGTAATCAGAAGTTTGTGTCTATTACCCTTATATTTGACAAAAATATACATCAAGAATCTATAGTTCTAATTTAAGAAAACAAATGTTAATAAAACTCTACACATAAAAAAAAGTAAAATGTGACTAACGAGTTCCTGCTTTTGATAGGAAAAGCTTTTTAATATATATTTGGAAAATGAAATTGCATTCATTCTAAACATAACAATTAATGCAATAAAAGAAAATGACAGAAAGAAATCAAAGAAAGAAAAACCTTTTTTCAAATTTTATTTCATCATAGAATTTTTTGCTTTTTTTATTTCAATCAATTTTTCTGCAGTATAGAAAATATAATTGTGAACTTTTTTTAACCGGTGACTTATTAAAATGCGAGCATGAGTACTGTATTGAGAACCTATGACTTCATTTGAGTAATTATGTGAGAAAAACAATTTCTAGATCAACTCATGGGACTATACTAAAAATAAAGAAATGTCAAAAGTTTGTCACGCACTCATGAGACGGCATAGTGTTCACTTTGTAGGTACATACTTTTAATTGTCTCTGAGCGACAAATACATTATTAATAAGTAGATTACTTATCATATATCATAAAAATGAAGAGAAATGAACTTCACTAAAGTATTTTTTTAAAATTAAAAATGTCACGTAGTATTTAAGAATTTTAAACAAACTATTTACATGTTGTGTTACTCTTTCAACTATTCTATATAATGTCATTGTGTAAAATTGATTTTTATATTACCATAGCTAATAGTTGAATATTCTCAAAATCTTTTCATTAAAACGTGACAAAGAAGTTTTGTTAGCTAACAAAATCTGAAATTATACCGGTAGCAAAGTTAAAACAAATAAAAAATAGTAAATAGATGATTTTATGTCTGATGAAAAATATTCTCGAATGAATCATCCAATTACAAGTTTTTCGGAGATGCATTCTTGAAGTGTTATAAGACATTGGGAAAACAGGAAAGACGTCTAAAATGTCTTTGTTAAAGTGTATTTATCTGCTTCTGTTTAGGATGTATATAAATTATTGCATGTTGAATAAAAACAAATAAAAAAAGCAACGAATTGATTCAGTAAAACATTGAAAAGTATTCTACGAATAAAAAAAATAATTTAGTGGACAATACACATTTTATCACTACCGGCTTAGCTTTTGCAATAAACTGATCACAATGACTGGTAGGTCGTACATAAAAAGAGAAAATCCGTGGATTAGCTGCGAACAGTACCATTTTGTTGTTTTTCATAGATGAAAAATATCTCATCGGTTAGCTCAGCATATAAATTAAACTTGTGCTCTTTGAATGTTGACATGAACGAAAAAACTAAAACAAAAATAAATATCACTGCAAAAAACTGTTTTTGAGAGATCATTGTTCATACAGTCTCGAATGATGTCTAAGACTATGAAAGCTTGATATTCAAGATGATATTTATGTTAAAAATATCTTGCCTTCGGAATAGTCAGGAGCTAATCATAGAATAACTGATTCGTCAGTTTTGACTACTGAAGCATCAGGAAAAATTTCAAAAATGGATTTAGGTTAGGAAACATTTCTATGCTGTGCTGACGTTTCGAGTGGATTCAGCTTGTTGATATTATCGTATGCACACCAAACTATGAAAAGACAGCAGTTTTCTGAAAAAGTGACAATTTATTGAAGTTTAGTGTCAAACAGAAGAGACCAATTCTATCCAACAAAATTATCTATAAACCGTGGCTAATCGGCAAATACCAACAGTTTGAGTACGGATTGTGACTGTGCGCGCCGCTCTACTTTTCACATCGACATCCTAAAATAAATTTTGAGTGCTATGAGGCAACAGTATTAGACAAAAAAACACAACTAATATCATACATCACCAGCTCAGTGTCTTTCCGACTACTTGCCACCGAACATAGTTGCTCACACCTGAAATCATTTACTCTCTTCACCACCAGAATTTTTCATTCTTGGAAGTTGATGCTTATCGCTTCGAATTCTTACCATCCAGAAGCATTTTCAAACCATCTAGAACATGTTTTACTATTGTCAACAACAGCTATTTCAATACGATGCATCGATTCCCTTCATCTTGCATAAGTATTCTTTTGAAAGCAAAAATACAATTTAGAAATCATGCTCAAAGAATAATCTTTCGATGCACACAGCCAGCAAAGTTGTGGCAGACATCAGTGTCAAGTCGTCGTCAGTATTATTGAAAAAAGCTTCAACGTACCAACTAGGCAATCTCTGTTATTAAACAGCATCAACAGGGACACAAATTCAATGTTCTCAGCGAATCTGGAATCATTCGTTTGCATTAGGCTAGATCAAAACATTCATTTGAATCATATTCAGGAAGTAATGGAAAAACTCCATCTAATCATCAATCGTCTCAACATTTTTGATGCCCAACAACGATGTGAAGAGCAGGTATGTCTAATCATTTCAGGTGCACTAGATCGAGAACTAGTACCCCGTACACACAATTTGCTGCAACTTGCAACATGTTACATCTTTTGTCAGAACCGTACATCAAATAGCAAAATGGATTGATAAGTACCATAAGGTACATTTATTTTGATTTCATTCTATTCACGATAGAGCTGCTTTTTAGGTGACAGATGTTTTCGTCATGCCAGATGATTGGAACTCACAAATCTGCAAAGATCAATCTATTCGCAATAAAATTAAAGAGAGTAGCTCAATCTCAGTCATGATTAAAGATTCTCCTACGCTAAAAGAGACGAATGGTTTATTCATGTGGTTTCAACTGTACATGGAGGTTCTTCTACGAATGCATCACAAGTTGAGTGATCGACAAGATATGATTAAGCTTTGTAAGAAATAGTACAGCGATAATCGATTAGACATGAGCATCATTCATGAATTTGAAACCTAATACAAACTTGAACTTGCTATTTGGTGGTACACTCGTGAATCTTGCTTCTATAGAACCAAGAACAAAGCTTTGCGTGAACCAAATTTCAATATTGTCTTCGATTTTTGATTTTTGATTACGGATATAGCTAAACAGATAAAAAATGAATATGCGAAGTGTATTCGAGCGACGAAAACGTGTGAAACGTTTCGTGTTTATAGAAGACAGAGAATCAACCATGATGAGCTGGAACTTTTAATAATGAAGAAAAACCAAGATGAATTGTTATCGATGAATTCTTTCCTATCGGAGAATTAAAGCCGATTCGTTGCTCTTAATTTCAATTAATAGATTATGCCTGCTGATGGCTATCAGCAAATTCTATTCGAAATCCAAATAAATCCACAACAGAAAATAAAAGCTTTTGCTAATATTAAAGCGAGCAGCTACTTCCGAGAAGAAGAGGAAGTATTCATCATGCTTGGCGCTTTTTTTCGCATCGATACAGTGACTGAAGATTCGTACTATAAGATTTGAACGGCTTACTTATCCTTAGCTGATGATGACGATTTTCATTTCCGAGAAAATTTTGCTTATATGAAGTCGAAAATTCGTGAAGAAACCGATTTGGCCTCTGTTGGCAAGATTCCCTCTGGAATGAGTGAGTACGATAAAGTGCAAAAATGCTATAAATATATAATGCGCACAGCTCAACTGGGTATTAGTGCTGTTCACTCTGGACTGATTAAAGCAGCTTTAGGAAAGCTGAACTTCAATGAAGCCCTCGATCATGAGCTACGAACCTTAAAAATCAGGAAATTAATCTTGTCAGAAGATCATATGGATTTGACTGTCACTTACAGCTAGATCCGAAGTTTCCATAGTAAACTAAGAGATTTTGAACATGCTTTTTGTTACTTGAAAAAGGCGGTGAGAGTTGAAGAAAATGCTCTATCAGCTGACTCTCTCATTTTTAGAAAAACTTCTTACAGAATTGCCGCTCTGTATGACGAAACTGGGAACTGTTCCTTAGCTTGGGAATATTATCAAAAAAGCGCTCGATATACGTGTATCAAAATTACCATCTGACAGTCCAGTTATCACATCGACCTACACTTGTATTGGCAATTTTTATTCAAATCAGAAAGATTAAGCTAAAGCGCTCAAGTATTATCAAAACTCGTTGATAACCTACGAAAAAACGTTGCCGCCAAACAGGATGTTTGCATTATGTCAGTGAAATGGAAGGCGTAACTTTTGAAAATGATGAACTTTGATTATGTCCTTCTTCATGTGATTGATTTGAACAATACAAGAAACTTGACCGATAATGCCCTGTGCTTAGAGTCAAGGATATCGATCTTATTTTAGTCGATTTGAAGCAGAACCAACAGAAGGGTGTGGGTATGGGTGAATTAATTGAAAAACAGACCGACCTATCTCTTAACGAAGAAGACAAGCTGAATCTGCTAGTCTCCGTGTGTGGAGTTACGGATGAGCATGGATGGGTGTTTTAGTCTTCATCTCGCCTGCACCCACACCAACATTCATATTGTGAACTCCTTCACTATTGGAACTTCTTAATAGCTATGTCACCAGAGTCTTCCAAAGTGAAGGAAAATTTCAGTTAATATAGCTTAGTTTTTCGCAAAGATATTCTTCACTTGTGATGAACTATTGCCCTTTCGGTTCATTTGCCGTGTAAGATCACATTCCTACTTGTATGAAATATTTCCTTAAAAACGTTTTCTAGATCTACCAGATTGAGAAACTACAACCATTAGCACCCGATAACAATGAAAAGTATTCGTGTTCGTACAACAATGTGATGTGTCGCTCAAATCCCTTATTATGATAGATGAAGAAAAGTTTTTGAACCTACGAAGCCTGATTTTATGGTATGCTTTTGCTTTTCGACAAAATCGATTTCAGAGAAATGAGTACTTAGCCATATCCCACAATTACATCCGCCACAGCTCCACTAGGTTTCTATTTAACGCAATTTATTCAAGAGAAAGAAAAAAAAATTAACTATTGTTTTCGGTCTATTCGATAGAAAATCGTAGAACTCTAGCATTCTCCCAATCAATGAGATAGAGGTTCCCATTTCGGTCGAAGGACAAATCCACGGGATGTTGGAACTGATTTTCTCCTTTATTCGAATCATTTCCATCTGCAATGATAGTGCCTTGCTTCGCTCCTTTAGACCAACGCACCACTCGATGATTATACGTGTCTGCTACATAGATGGTACCAAACGTATCGACGGCAAGTCCGATAGGATTGAGCAATTGTGTCAAAGCATCTCCTTCTCCTTGGCCCCCAGCGACGACAATTCCTGCTGTTGCACCTTTACTCCATTTCATTACACGATTATTTTTGTGGTCTGATATGTAGACAGCCTGCTGTCGATCGACAAAGAGTTTGATCGGCTCATCGAGTTGATTGAGATCATCACCTGGACCATGACCACCGGCCACGAGAGTTCCATTCTTCTCCCCTATTTTATATCGTCTTACTTCGTGCCGTACTATATCAGTGACGTAGAGATATCTCTGATCATCCATAGCTAATCCATAACAAAAGACCTTGTCGAGAAGGACTTTTCCTTTACTTGTTCCACTACGACGAGACCATTGTACAACTCGTTGATTACCACGATCGCAGATAATGAGACTTTTTGTCTCTTTGTCGAACAACATATCGCTTGGAAATTTCAATTGATTCAATCGGTTTCCCTGACCATTACCGCCGGCGACCACTTTCCCATCTGTATCACCCTTGTTCCATTGGACGATACGATGATTCCAATTATCAGCGATGATCATCGTTTCATCTTCATCGACGAACAGACCTAGAGGTTCTGAAAGTTGGTTGGTATCATAGCCTTCTCCATGACCTCCGACAACTGTCACCCCATTCCGTGTCCATCGTGCATTAGCTGGAATATTAGGAATCACTAAAATGAATAAAAAAAAAAGTAAAAGGATGTGGATGTGAATATTAATGTGTTGATGAGAAGAAGAACTCTTTCCTCCGCAACATTCCTCGTCTATTAAGTTCTCACAAGTTGATCTTCCCCATATCTTAAATGTGCCAAGTGGCTTCTTGAGTAACTACATGTTAACGAATAGTCTTCTTCATTATTTGTTGTCTAGATGCACTGGGCAAAGTAGCATGGCATATGTTGATTCCTTCAATCAGTTTTCAGAATCGATTAGAGAAATCTATAAGTTAAATTGTGAAGCTCGAATGTATGCTACATATGGATATATAGTTTACTTATAATGTCCTAAAAGTTAAGAGTAAAATAGAATCTGCCAGAATGGGCAGTAGTTAAAAGTCTATCTTTCTCGTATTTATTCACTGGTTTTGACAGAGCGATAGATTCAAAAACATATCCACTGGGTCTACTGCAAATTTAATCAAAGTAGGCAACTGATTTCGCCACACGGTCGACTAAGTCCGTTTGTCTACGAACCACACCTTTAGCTTCGTGCGCATGGAAGGAGCAGAAAGTTACCACGTTCCTACACTTCTCTACTTGGGTCGCCGGTGTTGAATCTAAGGACTATTAATCCATGTTTTGGCACTGAACATAAGTTCTAGCTCGTCCTGTACCAATCGTCATTTAGTAAGAGCAAAGGTAACCGAAAAGCATTATGTTTTCATCAGAAAGCTATGATTACAGTCTTGTAGTGCATGGTGTGTGTTCTACAGTCCCATGTTGCAGTCTTAGAAAGCATATTGCCTGATATCGATAGAGGAGTCGAAGCCAAATAAATTGTTTGATAGAAATTTAGAACAAAGTATACTATGCAAGTTAGATATAAGCGTGATGATATTTTGTATTGTTCAAGTAGCTTATGGCGTGCCTTACTTGTTGGGTACAGTATGACAGGGCGTATTTCTTCCGTGATCATTGATGATGGATAGGAGACAGGAAGATTATGACAATATGGATGATTTAAACAAACATGAGCAGGTTGATAGCATGTATCCGTCTGGATTGCGCATGACACTAGCTGAGAACAAGGCGTATTAAGAAAGAAGCAAATGCCAAAACTGAAAGAAAATATAAAGTACAAAAGTTGCAAGCGTGACATATTGAGCACAGATCGTATTGAGATACACATGCATCGCAACAGGTCCTGATTCTTGTAATTTTTTGATTTTTTTAAAATCTTTCTTATTCATCCTAGTTCTGGCGGATATATATATCCGATATTTTTCAGTTTTCGACACTCTTATAGTAGAACAAGTAAAATCCGTAGAATCATAATAAGTCGCCAGACATAGAATGAATCAACATGATTTTTAAAAGTTGGTAACCGCTGCAATATATAGATACGTGGTAACATGCTCGCGATTGACTGCATGCTAATTACAGATAAAATTAGTCCTTTGAAATGTCTACAAGCTTCTACAATGATATGAGAGGTGCTGAAAATAAAAATTGTCAAAAAATATAGCATGAATCTAAGGCAAAAAGCCTTTTGGTTACCTAATAACAAGAAGCATTAAGCGGTGTACTGCCATCGTTTTTGGTGTGATAACGAGCTTTGCAAGCAAACAATTACTAACAATATTTAACTCAACCCATATGTTCTCTTTCTCACTTAACTTGCACGGCATTCCGCTGTTAGCGTATTAACAGCAGCTGCATTCAAGGTTGTGCATCATTTGAAAAATGATATGAGACGCTTGGAGACAATATTAGCACTTTTCACTTACTCATTAGAGAAGGTCATTTTGGTTCTTTTTCACCAGTAAGAGCAGAATATCGTGTAATTATGACGAAGACGATGCATTTTGCTTTAGCTGTGCTTGTGATGTAAATGAAAGTGATTGAAGGTGACAATGAAAATGCTTGAGTATGTGTATCCGCCTGGCTTTGGCTGTGCATTGCTGAAGATGCGAATCGATGTAGTCTCCATGTATCTTGTGGGCGTAGACATGAGTGATAAATAGAGAGTAGCGGGTCCATGTTTTTATGGACCCGGACCCGGACCCAGACCCGGGCTTGACATATACGGACCTGGACCCGACCGGGTCCAGATCCGTTAAGTGTTTCGCCAATATTTAGCACCGTCTGTATGTATGAATAAGTGAAGACTCATGGTTTTAGCTAATTATTGGCTATTCTCAGAGGAAAAGTTTATGTACAGGTATTTCCTGTTGTTCACTTGTTCATCATGCAACGTGATGCTTAATAATTAAGATTTTATTGCTTAACTGAAAAAAACATTATGCTAACCGAAAAGGAAATTAAAGAATTAATTGATAATCAAAACTGATCATTGAAAATTCTCAAACCAACAGTAACTNAAGCAAAAGCTACTCGTAATGAACGCGTGATAAAATCGATACAATTTTTCTCGTCCATAATTGTTTCAATAGTAATGCGAAAATTCTTATTATTTAGATAAAACATATATCTACGTAATGAAATAAAATAGAAAGCTGAAATTCGAGGATAAAGTAGATCTAGACATATAGTATATACGACAAAAATGTTGCACGAGGAGTCAGAACTTACTGGACATCGTTTATTGTAGTCAATGGCCATTGCACAAGAATAATCATAAATTTAGAAAAGGATAGAAATTGCATGATCCACCTATGATATTACAAGAGTAGCGTCTTTGGAAAGAGAAGTCATCATGCAATCCATAATAGGATATTCAATGACGTGCGTTAAGACGCTGAAAATCAGTCTATGTAATACTACTCAACTGACATGTAGTCTAGTTGAAGATTATTAATTCTGCATTTAGTTATAAACAAGAGTGAGAGTCAATGTTATGCTACTCATGATCAATTATCGTCTTGTATTACAAATCGAAGCATTCTTCGTCATTAAAAACAAAGACTAAAAATCATAACAATTTTCGATCGAAGAAAAGGAATTCACTATCGTCAACAATAATATTTCACATCCTCAGTATCACAGTCCTTTTTTACTGGTGATTGATTTATTTCTATCTGACTTTGATATCGAACATGGAAAGAAAGCTATCTTCTCCAAGACAGGATAGAGTAAAAGGAAATAGAAATGATTTTTTATATCGTTGACTTTTTAATAATCCTAATAAAACAGATTTACCGTTCTTTAAGCGATTGTCAATACATTTAAAGGAATACTTACACAGTAAATGTTCAGAAATGTATTTTCAAGCTTTCAATGTCGTTAGAGTTTATTTCAACTTCCACAATTTAAAATCTACAATAAAATATCATTTTTATTTCGTAAATTTCATTGTGAATCAAAACAAACAAGTTCTAACGAGGCTGATTAGGAATTTTATCTAAATATTGTTGGTTTTGAACCGAATAATGATAAAATGTAAATAGTGATCATGTATTCTTTGGATGTTGATCGAGTTGTATCAAACTATGCAATGCATACGGAAGAAAAAAAAAACTGCCATGAACTTTTTTATTAGAAGTATCACCATCCAAGCAATACTGACAAGAAAAGCAGCCGAGTTATATCCTATGTGACTTTCATATTTTCTATTCTATGCTTCTATTTCTACCCAAAACAGCATATTGAAATTCACTCAAAATACTGCTAAGACATTTGTAATTCAAAAATAAGATGGAGTGAAAAGTTTGTGTGATTGCATTTCCGTTTATTTCAATCAAAAAAATTCATATTTGCTCAAGACCCTACTAGTGTGGTCCAAATGTGGTAGGAGTATTTTTAGTAAACATTAGTTATTTTAAATAGATATTTCCGATCGGAAAAAAACAAGAGATAAAACAACGACAAAACAAATGTTGATTTTTTCAAGGTTTGACCAACGTAGCTATTATGCACATTTTAAATGATTCGCTACCTCATCAACGTATCGTAATGACATACGCAGAGGTGTATGCACTGAAGTTCTGTACATACATTATGTCTATCACATGAATTTCATCGAAAATGCATTGGAAGAAAAACTAAAAACGACAATACTAATGTTTCGACGTTATTTTTATCTGTATTCATATGGTTATTTTCTCATCCTATCCTAAAATGTGAATATCAATAAATAAGAGCTTGTTGAATTGAATTAAAAGAGAAGACAATCGGATGAAACAAGAAAAAGCACTATTAGTTTATCGAAGAAATTCGACAATGAAGAAAAAGAAAAATTGATAAGTGTTCGTGTTTCTGTTGACTTCTGCTTCATGCCAATGATTTCAAGTTGGTTGATGCAATAAACTACATCTCTCTCAAATAAAGCAAAAGCAGTCTACAAAAGTAAGCAAAAAAAAACCATATAGCAGAGAATTAAAAATCGAATTCTTTCTTTTCTCTCTGTACTCCATGTTTATTTAAAAAAAGAAAAAAGTTGAGGATAGGGGTGACACTTTAACTTTAAAGTTAAAGTATAGATTTTCAAACAAAGCAACGCTCGTTTTCAGGAAGTTATGAAATTTAATGCACGGTGACGCAATCATCCCTAACCCTTCAAAGGCTATCTAGTGGGAGAACCAGACGCTCTATGTGCTATATCACGGGGGTCCCCAAAGCCCTTTCTCTACTATACAGCGGGGGGCACTCATAACCATTCATGTACTAAATAACGGACGTATCATAACTCATCATTGGCTATATAAGGGAGGTATCCATAAACTTCCATGGGCTACATATTATGGGTACACATAAGCCATTATCTACTATATATTGGGGGTATCCATTAGTCATCATCTACCACATAACAGCAGTGGGCAACTTTTCAATCGGTGTGAAAAGTGCTCATATCTAGCGAAAAAATGTTGTCGGAGTCAAAAATGCTTTTCCCTTTCCTTTCTGTATATACATTAGTATGGAAGACACTTATATGTATATATCGAAGTATTGTTTACATACGACCATAACGAAGGAGAAAACGAATAAGATTGCAAGTTTTCGATCGCTGGTGTGCACTTGGATAATGCCTCCATTCTCTCTTATTCTTTGCCCTCGTTCTTCTAGATATCCATGATTATTATTTTTACTGTTCTACCACATTTTTGACCTTCTATTTCTATCATACACCTTATGTTTATGTAAAAGCATTCTTCCTATGGATGCTAGTATTTTTTATAGATATGCAATCATTTCTCCCACAGATGGATTCATTTTTCCGCTGAGAAGTCTGTGAGATCGGAACGTACATGAAACATATTTTTGTACATTCGCATCGTCGTAAAGAAATGGAAAATTATTTCCATAGAGACCTGTGTTGTGAATTGTTTCTGATGTGTTGTCTTCTTCATTATATTGGATCTCACTGTAGTTTTCCTCCTTAGCCGAGCATATAAAAATCGGCATTTTTCTTACCAATCGAAAAGTTGCCCAACCCTCACTGTTTCACACTGGCATCGCTGTTGCCTGTTCGCTCTCAAGGAAGACACCTATAATTCTCCGTCAGCTATCTCGAGCTGGTCTTCTTGGCTGTTTCTTAGGGGTGCAGGGATGTTCCTCATATGTCTTTGAGTGGTTTCGCGTCCGAGTTCGTGCATCAAATCAAGCCGTTTGAGGTTTGTGTGTGAGATCCGCTTGAGGGAGCGCGTACTGGACTGCTCATATAAAGATTCATAAGAGAACCATAATGCTTTGTTGTGATGGAGATCAAGCACATTTCTACCACATTGTGCATGTTGTAATTCAATTATTTTAATAATATTTTAGTGTCTGTGTCCCAAACAAGATAAGAGCTTTCGAATAAGGCTTTTATTCTACATAGGTTTTGATCACCACTATCTATATGTTCTTATTTGGAGAGCGCGATTCTAGATGTTCACTCATCAAAAAAAGATGTATACACAAATTTGTTTCTCTTCTGCTTATGATTTCTCATTCTCATTTCGATGTCTTTTCAGCTAATTATATACGATCAGTGATAACGATTACTGAGAGCAAATGTGGTGACACAATTACAGGCTTAACAACAGTCATCCGAAGATGTTATACAGATACTCATTAAGCTGAAACATACAACAACAATGGCAGCCACGATTTGATACCTTGAGAAGGATCCAGGCAACCGTCTTAGTGAAAGCGCAATGCGATTAATAAAAAAAACATGGAGTTGGTCTTGAAGTCCCATGAGATCTATAGGCCGAAAGCCGTTAACGAGTTGAAGTCACTATTCCTACATATCTGATGAAGGAAATATCAAGGGACAGTCCTCATACCATGAACGCAGACCAGACTAGTGCTCCACAGCATTCCAGGAGCGTTCCCTATGCCCGTTGTACATCCAACCACGAGTTCCGGGTACTCTTCTGCACAGTCCATAAATGGCAAACGATTACAAAATATCTATCCTAAGAAATGTTATTAATACGACGCATTATATAGTTGATGAAGAGTTATAGGTAACCCCCTTATATGTATTCGTTGATGGCTTTGCAGTACCGTCCTTACAAAGTGCATGAAGCGTTAGTCATACCTTCGTTATATATTAGCTGATGGATTCCCAAACAGAACAAAATTTTTCGAAAAGCAATCAAACCCATAAAAAAATCCTCGATTGTGCGAAAAATGCGCGTGCTTATATCACAATTGCGCTTCTTCGCTATGAGCGTAAAACACCACTTCTTGAGCCATTCTACAAATCAAAAAGCATTTTTCGCCAAGAATCGTCTGGAAGCGCATAGAAGAAGACAAAAAAATGATTGCTTTTCCACATTCAGAAACCCTAACAATCATTGCAAACATAGTCCTTGAATATAAACAATACGATCAATTTTGTCTTCTTTTTATGCGCTTACACGAGTCATTTCTCTGAAAATGCTTTGCAATGCACAAAACGGCCCATAATGGCCAGTTTCCGTTAATAGTCCTGAACAGCCATTCTGATCCAAACACGCCAATTTATTGCGCATCTTATTCCTTATTTGACAAGTTGCAATGCGTTTTCAAAAAACTGTCTCCTTCAGCTATAAGCACCTCCACGATATAGAAGACGAAGCTTAACGGATGTCATCGCTATGTAGTACGTAATTAGTTATGGGTACCTCCACTATATAGCTTATGGATGGTTGTGAGTACCTGCTTTATACAGTATACGATGAGCTATGGGCAACCGCATTATACAGTAGATTAAAGGTTTTGGGTACTCCGATTATACAGCAGATGTTGAGTCATGGGTACCCCCATTATATAGTACATGAAGGATTATGGGTACGCTCAATATGTAGCTCATGTAGGATTATGGGTACCCCCTTAAGTAACCTATGAAGGGTTATTGATACCCCCATTATATAGTAGATGATGGCTCATGGGCACCTCCGTTATATAGCTCAAGGAGGGTTATGGGTCCTTTAGTGAGCCTTTTTAAAGTTTCATCGCATTCTTGAAGAAGCCTTGGTGCATGAGAAAATATGCACTTTAACTTTAAAGTAAAGTTAAAGTGCCACCCCTAGGTTGAGGATTGTTTTGATCCCTTTTTTTTATTTTGCAAGTAACGTGACACTCCGAAGTACTTGCATAATAGAGAGGGAAAAGGCAAGCCTCAGCAAAATTTTCACAGTTAAAGCAAAGATTTATGGTTTAGACCACACAATTCCGACGCCGTGCACCGATAACCACTTCTAACTGCATGAAAAAGATAAAAAGCATTCGTACTTAGAAGAAAATAGAAGAACAGCCGTATAATGCATAATAAAAAGAAAAATGGAAAGAACGCAATAAACAGTTACGAATAAACATCAACAAAGCAAGCATAAAAAGCAGAGAAAAGCAAAAAGGAAAAGAGTAACGGAGAAAAAAAACGAAGGAGAGACGTGAAATAAAGAGAATGAGAAGGAAGAGAAAAGAAACAGGCAAGAAGAAAATGGCAAAAGCAGACCAAAAAGGGCATTGTTTTATTGACTTTTATCACATTCATTCTTCTCCATGGAGGACACCCACTTTAAGAGAAATGATTTATGTCGTTTTATAAGTTGTCGCTCCTGAAAAAAATAACAAAATGGCCGAGGCGATTATTTTTCCTTCTGGGAATGTTATTGCAAGCGATAATGTAATTGTAAAACAGGTGAGGCACCTAGATCGGTCGTAAACATGCTTTTTAACCCTTTTTGAATACATTGTTTTATGTAGAGTTCAAGAGAAAGTTCAGAAATGAACTGGAATGACTTATCCTCTGAGACGAAGGATCATCGATGCACCAGCTCGAGTCCTACTCGAAACTTTTGTAATAGAATATGTTGTTCAGACTTTGGAAGCAGAGAGTACAGTGAAAATCTCCACACAGCGTTAGAAAACCTGAGAGCGAAGAAACGTTGACAAAGGGCATTGCAAAATATACTACGTTCTGCTTTCAACCACTTTAGTTGCTCTAGCGATCTCGCAATATTTCCTATTGACTTATCGACTATTGGTTCCGGCGAGAGTGCGGGTGTGAGCGTGTGGATGGGGGTATGAGTGTGAGTGTGGAGGTGGAGGTGGGTGTTGGTATGGGTATGTGTGTGGGGTGTAGGCCTGGGTATGGGTTGGTGCGCGTTTGGGTTGATGTGGGTGTCGGATGGACGGTGCAGGTTTGAGTGTGGATGTGGGTCTTCTCTTCATCCACACCCACACCTTTAACTACTATCGATCTTTGAAGGAGTAAATGTTTTGGTAGAATAATCTTGATGTTTGTTCCTAGAATTTTAACAGATATATTTTTAACATCGCATAGAAAGATAAATAAATCAATATCACGTGTAAAGTATAACAGATCACCTTTACTATCGATAAACCAGGTTTCAAGTCCGATATCACCTTTCTTATTTGAGTTGATTTGTTTGAAATCCTTTTCAATTAATCTAATCATTTCTTTTATTAGACCTGTACCTTCCTTTTGTTCACTCAATTTAGGTTCACATTCAAATCAAAAAAGCAAGTCAATTTTGTTCTGTAGCAAAAGTAATAGCATTATTTGCAATTTTGAATTTATAACTGTCTGTATTGACATTCATTATCGGATTATTAACATTTGATTGATCATCAGATTTATCCATTCTTAAAGACTTATTATTATGATTATATATCGAAGTCGCTGCATAAAAACAATTGGCAATGGTGCAAGATTTCCCTTGATTTGATCTAGATCGTTTTGAAGTATAAAATTCATTTGAATTACAATCATACTCTTCATCACTTGGTGTTCTATATCGTTTTTCACCTTTTTCATTACCACTTGGTGATGATCATAAAGGATAATCTTCATTTAATTCTTTTAAGAATGTAAGTTCAACATCACGCCAATCTTTCTTGACATCATTGAATACTTTCATTGATTTGTTCGAACTTGGATCTTTTTTTGACATGATTATTAATTTTAATCGGGTTTATGTTGGAGGGTAAAACAAAGATAATTGGGTCACGTGTTCACACACGTGTCACTAATAGTGAACTACCGTGACGAACAGAAAGAAGAACAAATGTATGTCTTACCACTATATAAGAAGTAAGATGAATGACCTCGAATTTGAAAATCTTAATAATGACTATTGAATATTAAATGAATGAAATTGATGGTGAACATTGGCAAGATCTAATTGAATCTTCACGAGATCATTTAGATATTTTCAACTATAAATTTTTTGTTTGGATTAAAGATGAGAACGATGTTATTTTGACTAAATTTCATTAATTTCAAAATTATTTTCGGCATAAACAACATCATTGCTATATAAATTGTGAATTCTATTCAGTTCAGACACTTCTCTATACTATACCCCGTTTATGGAATGAATACAAGCTAAAATCGGATAAAAAGATATGATATTATATTGATGAATTATTCAAAAATATTTGAGAATGTTACAGATTTATTTCTGTTTTTGAATGTTATAGATAATAAATCTGAGTATTATTTCCAAAATGTAAAACCATTAGCATTATTTAATGAATTAATTTTCTTTGAAGAACTTGATTTTAAACTACAACCAAAAGAAAAAATTCTTCGCAATCAGCGGCATCTAATTTTTTTATTAATTTTCTAGATTATTATTATTATTTTGGCTCAAATTCGTGTCAGAAATTTAATTCTTGTTAGTTATTATATCCTGGAAGTTTGACTGATAAATAGAAATAACTAGTTAGAAAATTTGAATATTGTTGTTTCATAAATGGAGAAAGATTTCAATTAGAAATTAATGTATATTGCGATTGTTCAAGGTTAGATATTCTAATTTTTTTTTAATAAATAACAACTAGGTAATATATATAAGCCTTCTCACTAAAGAAGCATGAAAAAGAATTTAATGTTTGTTAGGTAGATAAAAACTTGGCATAGACGATTTATGATCAAACTAAGAAAGAAAAAGAGAATAATAAAATGAATATTGATCAAAGAAAAGGAAAAGAATAAGGACAAAAGAAAAGAATCGATACGGTTCATTGATTTAAAATACATTAACATTAGTAATTAACTTTTTTAACAGTATTTATGTTTGTTTTTCTTTGGTTCGACATATGGAGTCATTTTTCTTTTCATCAGTATTAAATTGTCAAACAACAACATACGGTAATATATTGTTGACCTTTTTATGTCTAACAATCGTTGATTTTTATCCACCATTATATCGATAATTTGTGCGATTTTATCCATGTAAACATGATTTTTACTGTTGTATGCAGGACCTATTATTGATTTAAATTAATGAATATTTTTATTAAAAAAATAAGTGCTTACATTATTTTACATAATTAGATGAAATAGCTTCGAAAAAAATAAATACAATGTTCATATGTAAAAATCGATGTAAGTTCAATTTTTCTCGAGAAACCCTGTTGCATATTTATTTTTGTTCATAAATTAAAAAACTAAAACAGGGAAAATGAATATAAATGCTAAGTAAAAAGTAGAACTATATACGATGATAACAATAGAAGACAACATCATATAAAAGAATTTTTCAATTTTACATTAATCGGATGTTGATAAAATCATCTAAAGCTGAATATCGGACGGTGTAGAATAAGTGATATATGATGCATCTACATAAGAGTATCGGTTTGGTGAGAAATGTTTCGCTTTTTTTTCGATATTCATTGATAGTTCACAAAATTTTCAAGTCTTTTAGAGTAAACGAAACTTTATTTGGACATGGATCGGCTATATTTATTTTGGTTTGTTACTATCCTAATAATACAGACGATAATTTTTTCAAGGGCAGTAGAGACATCGAGAGGTAGGAAGAGAAGTTAAAACGGTGCCATATTAGTTTTATGCTTTTCTAGTTAAAAAACCAGTACAACCGATCAATGCATTGATTGTTGTTGATGTTCAAAACTGTTTTATAAATGGAAATCTCTCATTGTCAAAAAGTCCTGCTGGTCAAGATGGCGCCGAAGTTATTCCTATTATAAATAATTTAATTCATACCATTCCATTTGATGTTATTGTTTATACACATGATTGGCATCCATGGAATCATATATCATTTTTTGAAAATCTTCACTTTCGCAGACAGTATTTAGCAGGTGATCAAAATCGAACAATAAAAATGTTCGATAAAGTAACGTATTTTGGTCCGAAATACAAAATGGAGCAAGTTCTATGGCCTGCACATTGCATACAGGGAACGGAAGATGCAGCATTACACAAGGATCTCGATGTTATTTCATCGTCAACTAGAGTTATTCATATAAGAAAGGGTACTGATCCCGATATTGACAGTTATTCAGCATTTGCTGATAATTATGGAGCTAAAAAAACCGAATTACACAATATGTTGAAAGAACGAAATGTTACACAAGTTTTTATTGCTGGATTGGCTACAGATTTTTGTGTGACATTCACAGCTATTGATGCTTTCAATTTGAATTATATAACATACGTTGTTAAAGATGCGAGTAGAGGTGTAACCTTGCCAACAATCAGAAGCCAATTGAAAAGATTGAAACGACTTGGTGTGCATATTATTACAGTAAAGAAACTAAAAAAATTACTCAATACAACCAATGACAATCAGAGAAAGATGTCGATCAAACACGAGCTGTGACCGACATGATGAAATTTTAATCGACTATTAACTGTTCTTTTTATTTACTTACGAAATTGCATGACAGTCAATAGTTCGATCAAATTTTCTACTTTTTAGTTTTTATTGATGTTTAAACAATGATTATTTTCTAACTTTTTGGTTGAAAAATATATATTTTATCTTAAATATTTGATCATTCGAGGATCTATATGGTTCGATTTCAGAATATTTTTTATTTGAAAATTGATTCTCTTCACTTGACTGATTCAGTAGATTTAGTTGGTGGTATTCTATCATACAAGAAAAATTTCTTAGAATTTTCTACATTTGCAATAATGAATGCACAGAATTGACATTTGATTTATATGTCTTGAGGGTGAGAATGAGTACGAGCTACCACAATTGCGATTACAATCAAAAGTACTAAAATTAGATTGGAAGCTTGAAAATAAATAATATCTGTGTTGATAATCAAAACTAATAAATGAGAAAGATGTTCGCATCGTATTTCAATTGATATAGGGTATCGGGTTGGGGGTGTGACTGTGAGCATCAGTCTGACTACTCTCACCTCACACCCACACCACAATTCAAACTAAGAATGACCAATTTAATTTTTTTTAACCTTTTTTTGGCAAAGAATCATTCAGAAATATTGATAAACAATTATTTGAGCAATAAAAACAAAATTCACGACCAGTTCTGTTTAGTTTGAAATCAATGGTTCACATAATTTATGGATATTCACATTTTAATCTAAACTTGACCGATTCGAGAAACATTCCAACTTTGTCCATTCTTAATCGAGAGTTGTTAAAGCATTGATCGATGATTCAAATTTCTAACATCGTTCAAGAACTTTCTGACCGATTTCAAGAAAAATGTTTGTCAGAAAGATAATCAAAATCTTTCGATTTAGATTATTATTTCTTAAAATTATCAAAAAGCTTTAATTTTCATTGAAAATAGTTTTATTTGGGTATTTGTAAAATACCCTCTAACTCCCCCAACCGCCGTTTAACTCGAAGTCAATATCAATCGATGGGTGTGGGTGTGGGTGTGGGTGTGGGTGTGGGTGTGTGTGGGTGTGGGTGTGGGTGTGTGTGGGTGTGGGTGTGGGTGGCTATGGGTGTAAGTGTGGGTGTGAATGTGGGTATAGGTTTTCTGGTCATCTACGCGCACACCCACACCCACACCCACACCCTACTTTTGAAATGCCAATCATATGCGCTGTTGAAATAGATCATTTACGGAAATTTTTATTTACCTAATACGATATTACTCAAAAAAAAATTGCATCGTTTGTTTACTGTGAATAAAATGATTATCTTTTCTAATATGAATAATTTTCTCTGAGAAAAAGAAAAATGCTTTTTCGTAATGAGTACGTATCATACATAAAGCTCAACAAAACTGGTTACGAAAACACAATACGATGGGGATGAAAATATAAATTGCATCTCAAATTTAAACAGATATATAATTGGTGAATTAGTAAGAGTTAAACATCATCGTTTCCATCACACTTAATCTGAAAAAATTAATATTGACACGTTGCAGGAGTAGTACAAGAATAAGTTAAAAAAGAAACTATTAGGATATCGAAATATTCAAAGTCAATTTAGTAATGTTCTAAGATCATTACTTATCGTCATTTTTCTGTCATGAAACGAGATAGATGATTGCAGTTTTTTTTCATTGTAAGATTCCTTGTTCAAATTATGATCTATTGAATCGAGTAAGATGATCTAAAATATTCAGTATCATTGATTGCCACCAAATTTTTTGAAAAACCCTCGAAGCTTGTAAAACAATATAAAGATAACAATGAAATTACCAATGGAATTTATAAGGCTTATTGTTACAAACTGAAGATATGTGCCATATATTTTCAGCTTTGTCCGTGAGTCACTTTGAATGCAGTACCTCGATGATTGATACGAAAGCAATATCCTAATAATTTAACATATTTTCCTTTCAAAGTCTGTGTTTTTCCGATATTTCTTCCTCTTAATATGTATCTTTCGATTTTTCTTTCTATATCCTTTTTTTGGATACTCTCAGCCGGAGAACTGCGAGTCGGTTCTTACAGAAAAACACTAGAATTTAACGAAATATTGCTTCTATGTCCCATTGATTTCCCTTTTTTTTCGTCTGAGAAATAACGATTTTTTATGTCTTTTCTGCCACTTCCTGTAGTATCCCATAAACGGAACGATCAGCCTGGATTTTTTCTTTTGACTTATTTTCTTTTCTTTCTTTTTCTATTATATCCTTCTTCACACCTACACTAGATATTGAATTACATTTTTTTATAAATGAATTGCTTAAACAATGCACTTCCCTTTAAGTAATGTGACAATAAAAATCGTTCCAACAATGAAACATTTTTTTTGCTCCAACTGTTTCGAAATATAAAGGATGGGCAATAAAGAATGAGAGTCCTACTGCATTTTCAATATCTTTTATTTTTTTCATCGAATCGAATTGAACTTTTTTTCAAAAGATTCAGCATTTAATTCTCAAGAAAACTCTGCATAAACATATTCCATTTATTTTAAAAGAAAAGCGTTACTTAAGCAGAAAAAAAATTTGAAAAACCCATTTAAACGTATAATCAGGGACTAGGATTGTCAGTTATTAATGCTTATTAAGAAAATGCACGAAAACGCATTTATTGGCATTTTTTATAATTTTCTGAGCGGCAAAACGGCGAGATTCTAGTTTTGGAGCGTTAAAACACGTTGTTTTTAAGCTCTAGAATAATAGGAATTTTAATGCTCAAAAACTGCAATTTTCGCCGTATTGACTCACAGAAAATTATAAAAGACACTAATAAATGCGTTTTCTTAATGAGCATTAATAACTTACAATTACGGTTCCCGAGTGTACCTTTAAGCCCGTTTTTCTAATCTTTTTTCTGCTTGGCTAGTGAGGCATTATTACGAACACGCTACTTCAACAAAATTCAATGGCAGTACCAAGAAACAGACTAGAATTAATCCTTTCAATACCGACATTTGATCGCATTCTATACAAAGTGCAAGAAAATCTATATTTCACTCTCTGCTTGCGTTCTCCTTTAGATAATCAGCTGCACACGAATTCTGACTACACTAATTTAATGCAAAAATAATTTTCACAGCAAAGAAGATACGCGCTTCTTTGAGCATACATACCATATGTATCATGCAGGAAGACGACAGAATGCAGAATTTCTATGTTAAGATTTGCATGTTATCTACGAGGTGACATGTAGTATCGAAAGGGTTAAGATTCAGGTAGTTACTGCGATTTGTAGAGGACGTTAGATTTCAGTTGAACTAAAGTTTTCCTTTGAATCTCGCTCTGAAGAATTTCAACAGAATTCAAAAACAGAATATACTAGCTAGTTTTTTTCTTTTATTATTGACAAACTAATAATCACAGTGCACGAGCAAGGATCGTCGATTTGGGATAAAATAAGTACGACTTTAGTTAAAGACAAAGCGAGTTTTTAAGGAGACTATGTCGTAGCTCATTATGATAATTTGATATTTTTGTTTCAATTACAGTGCTGCCGAATCCAACTGTATTCATCAAAAGAAGATGCTCATTAACTACTATACTTTTGAGTCGTCTTGTTTAGAATATGATGTTTTGTATGTATGATTATTACGTATAAATACTTTTGCATCCCAACCAATTATGTCTAGTCATTGTTCTACTTCATTTTACTAGCATAATCGTGTGATCTGTTCAAAATCAAAATCAGCTGATAGCATTTACGGTAACAATTATGTATAACGAATTCTATAAATTTCAGTAGTTACAAAGAAAAAAAATACTATTTAAGTTTAGCGCACTCTACAAATTGCAGATCGTTTAATTCAAATTATGAAACTCAATCTTTAGAGAACTCTATAAATTTCAATAAGTTTCAAACTATAGCCGAAATTTTAACTTGTTTAAAAATTCATATCAGTAAATTCTTTTTTTAAACTTGAAAGCTGAAAGTTTTAGACTTTCGATTATTTTCAATTTGAATAAAATAAAGTTAACAAACTGCTGAAATTGAAACTTAATAGATTTTTAGTTTTAAATTTACGTTCACAAATGAACGATAAGAAACACATTTTATATTGAAAACAAGAGACTTTGAGCATCACAATGATGAACTGAGAAGTGTATTTAGATGCTTAAATTAATCTTCAGTAATACGAGCCATAGAAACTTGTGTGCATGTGAATATTTCAAAAAAGAAGCAGCTTATTCAGATGAATCTGGATTCATTGAAAAAGAAGATGTTAATATCATAAAAAAAAAGATGTAATCGCATTACGACGTTTATTTAATCAGATTCCTTCTAAAATTAATATCAATACCAATATAAAACATTTTTTTGTGAGATCAATGAGCATAATAAAGTAGAACTTAAGTAAGAATGCTTCAAATACAGAGTCTTGTATGTAATCATAAAGCGAGACAGAAGAAACTGTTTACAGAAGGTTGAGACTTCCACG